>NDXB01009468.1:155179-241406 GCA_002631895.1 Agapornis roseicollis
CCCCCCGAAGTAACACCCATAGAGCAGTCAAATTCCATGTGGGAGAAGAGGCTTAACCACATAATCCTGGTCTGAGCAACCTCAAATAAAATAGTGAGGATTCAAACCATAGTGCAGATGTGTGGCTTGGGCTCCTCTCTGTGAAAGCCCAGGGTGGCCATCTCCTGTGGTTCCAGGGTTTAATTTGGGCTGAACTGACTTGGTCTGTCTGATTTTTAAAGCAGCCAAAGCTTTACAACCCACAGGCTTCATCTTTAATGTTAGTTATTTGTGCTCTTTTTAGAAGAGACTGTGTGGAGTGGAAGAGAGGAGCAGGAGGTGGAGACAGGACAATTTTGTACATGATTTCCAGTAACTTATGATGTTGGTAAGCAACAGTCCTATTATCCAAGACAGTAACAACTCTACAGCCAGAAAAAAGTGTGGTGTTATCTTTCTGGGTGCATGTGGGAAAGAAAGCAAAGTAAAAGCTAACATTATGGGGAAGACGGCTCCCATCTTTCCTCCTGTTTTCCCAGCTTCTCAAAGCCAAAGAGTTGCTAAAGACCCTGTAAACCTTAAGACTAGCCCAGCTCCAGGCTGGTCTCTTGATAAGCATACATAATGCTCCCGCAGCTCCAAGAGGAAAACATCTGAGGTTTGGGAAGGGTCAGCCAGAAATGACATAGCTGCAAATATGAAAGGAAATCAAAGAACTGCAGGGTTCCACCCAGGAGAAGGGAGAGCAGAAGAGGCAGCTGGGCCAGCCAGCACTGAAACAAGATAAATAGGAAGAGACGCCCAGAGAGAAGCATTTTTCCTCTCCAGCTTCATGTGTGTGAATTCACTGCTAACCTTGACCCATGCTTTCACTTACCTTGTTTTGAAATGCCCTCCCTTGAACTAATTTGTGAGACTGCTCTTCCAGTGCTCCTCATTCACGTGGTTTTGTGGTGAATTGAGTAATGCTTGGTATTAAGAACCTGGATTGCAGAGCGAATGTGTCAGTAGCACTGAGGCACCCTATTTTAGTTGGAACCTGCGCATGAGACCACCATTTATAATGGAAAGTGGAAGTGTTTCTGCATGTCCATGCATTAAACCTGCAAAGTGTTGCCATGCAGGAAGCACATTGATTCCCTGGTGGGTTTCCTTCGTTTCTTCCATACTGTGTCTTTTCCATGCTGTAGTCTTCTAGAACTTTGCTGGGAACAAGGTCGCATTTACAACAGCATGTAAATGCCTTGGACTTCCTATTTAAAACAAAACAGTGCTGAAGGGCCAGAACTTGAAAGGTATTCAGTTGATAATGACAGGGTTAGGTTAAAAATGACATGAAAGCAAACACAAAGGAAAGACTTGTCCTGAAATAAACAGGAATTTAGTGTTTCAGTGCTGCAGAACATTCAGTGAGGTCCCTAGCACAATCTTTAGGAACCTAAATGCCTTTAAACTGCTGGTGACTTGAAACCCCATTGTGTTGGTTTTGGTTGGGAGAGAGTTAATTTTCTCCTTAGTAGCTAGTATGGGGCTGTGTTTCGGATTTGTGCTGAAAACACAAGGATGCCCAGCAATCCTGGCTCTGGTGCTGTCATTTCTGGGGACATATCGCCACTCCTGATTTCCCAAAGCAAGGAGAGAAGAGGTGCAGTCCCTTCCCAAACCCAGTCTCTGAACAAACATCCACTCTGTCATCAATGTGATTGGTAAGCAGAAGTTGTTAGTTTACTCAAGGCTTTTTGTCCATCAGTCAGTGAGGAGTGTAGCTTGGACCAATTTCATCAAGCTTTTAATCTGAGGTGACTTTCTGTTACTGAGCTTCTCTGCATATGAAATGTAGTTGGTTGCCAGCTCACACTTCCCTGACCCATTTCCAAAGCTATTTCATTTGATTGTGTTGGGTGATCTGCCTGAAATTGTGTCTTGATTTTTATCTGAAATCCATTGATAATGGTTATTTAAGCTCTTTCTGTGCTATCTGGTTGTTTTAATTTCAGGGAGTACATTGAGGAGTTTAAGTATGTATTAGTTATCATATTGATGGATCAGCCAAGCAAGGAACATTTGGAAATTCACATATTCCTTTTCACTGACCTATGATATTTGAAAGATAAGCCTCTTGCATGCCATTAGCGGTTTGCACATCTATAAACATTTCTCAGTATGTTTAGATTTTATTTTGGAATAGTTTGAGTATGTACATGTAGATTTTTCCTTTAATCCATCCAAGAATATTAATTGCCCATTTGGTTTGCTGTTTGCCATTTATTTCATACTTTTCCTTTACAGCAGTATTGGTTTAGTTTGTGCTGAATCAAGTACACTGGAGAGAGCCAGTAAGATCTAATTGCTGAGAGCTCAATCTGAGCAGTTGAAACTGGCTAAAATTTGCTAACTTGATGGAGCGTGATCCGAGGAGATCTTGTCAATCTTTAGCAGAGATCATCCAGATGTAGCATCAAATAGAACTGTATTTCCTTCCTCTCCAGGAGTGTTGTGAGGCTTAATTCACTGGAGTTTTGCAAATCACTTCATGATCCGTGGATAAAAAACATGCAAGAACACAGAGAAACAGGCATAAGAACACAGAGCTGTAGGCATGTAAAGAACATTCTTCTCTTTAAAATTTCACAAGCAAGTAAGGTCTCCCTACATTACCTCTCTAGATTCCCAGTAACAGCATTAGGAGTTAGATCTGGTCCTTGGGCAGAGAATTAATCTGGATCCGTGTTACAAAACACATCTCTCAAGTGAAACTTTTGCCTATATTTTTCCCAGAAGATTCTTCTCTTTCAGTCCAGAATTTTATCAGCAATTCTTATGCTAACAGGGGTCAGGAGATGAGATGTTTCTCACGTTACACTTGAAGCTTCTCATGAATAATGGCCTGTATCACCTCTATTGTCTCTCCAAACCATAAGCAACCAGACATAAGGCCAGAGGAGAAATTTAAAGAGTGCTGAATAAGCCAGCAGGGCAGACCAAGAACCAAGATAGTCAAAGAGTGAAACAAATACAAGGTAGAGCAGATGGCTATTTGGGGAAATATCTGAGCAGATTAACTACAAGGCAGCTAGAGAATGAGGCAGTCTCTAGTTAAAAAGTATCCTGGAATCTTCAGAGTGAGATTAAGAGAAGCACAGATGAAGATCACTGTAGACAAAATAAATTAGAGGTCATTATTCCCTAGTGTATTTTCTTAAGTGTTAAGTAGAGCACATCAGGCTTTTTGCAGGAATCTGAGGGGGGTTGCCATACTTAAGACTATCACTTACTCCTGTGTAAGGGCAGTCTGTCCATTTGGAAGCAATTTCCCCCATCAGGATTTTCCTTCTCTTCTTTATCAAATGTATTTGTCTTTTTCATCCTCATATATATATGTGTGTGTGTGCGCCTATATTGTGTATGGAATAAAACCAGCTGCAGTTTGAGAAGGATGGTAATCCCAAAATACATGGCATTGGAAATTGCCATCATGGAAATCTTAATTCCCCCTAGCCTTCCAGTCTTTTTGTTTTACTTCAGTAAGACTGCAGCTGCCATCTGATTTGTATTTATACATGCTCTTTATAGATATTAATGCAATAACAGATTAAACCTAAAGTAACTGTTACTACACACAGAAATCTCAGGGTCTGATCTTGCAAATACTAATGCCTCTCAATAACTTTCATCTTGTGCATTGTATATTTGAATTTAATGGGGACTCCCGCATGCCAAAGTGTCTCACATATGTGAATGTTTGCTGCAACTTCAGACTTTCCCCATATGTTGATGTCAATTTGTTTTTGCAACCTCAATACGGTTTAGAAACCTAAGGCTCTGATCACGGTTTGTATATGTTTTATCAGTTCTGCAGGCTTCATTGTATCTGGTTTTCAACTGAACCCTCACTACTGTTAGTGAAACCACCTACTTCTATCTGGCTAAATTTGGCTTACAAGGGGTTCTTCAGGCACTTTCTTTGAGGTCTGAGCAAGCTCATAGGTAACACAAGTTACAGAGCTGTGGCGCTATTTATGCAGTATCATCTTCTCACCATGCATTCTGAAGGTGGATTCCTAAAAGAAACTGGATTGTAAAACTTGGGAAATCAGATGATAGCCCAGTAGCCATTTTAGTGCTTGTAAAACCAGCTGAAACAGTCCAGGAAACAGGCAGTGGAGTTGTATCAAACTTCTCTAGTGTAGCTGGCTTCTGATCTCTGTGTAAGAACTCAAGGTAAACTGAAGAGTTCAGACTCACTGCGTATGTTCTGGGGGGGGGGTTGGTCTCAGAATACATCAGGGGGAAAACAAAAACCTGTTTCTCTGGAGCAATAATGCACAGGTATTTAAACTCATGCACATCCTACAGTGAGCTAAAGCAGCCTGTAATCCTTATATTCCGCTTTTGAAGGTATGAATAACACAGTGCATGGTCAGCCTGTTGTATTCTGCTGCAGAAGGCTGCTGAGTCAAAACACCAGTGGTTGGTTTTGAGTTCGGTAATAATGGTAATTTTACAAGCTAATGTAAGGGTAATAAAGTCTTCCATAAGGCAACTACTGTGACCATCAGGAAAGTTTTATTTCCCCAGGTTCAACAGTTTACATGTGACTAATGTACTCTCGGAGAAGAGGTGACTTCCATTTAAAACATGCAGCAGCTTACTTACAGGAACACTGATATGTCTGTGTTTGCAGTTAAGGCTCACTAACCATTGGCATAAATCTGATCAAGCATCTGATAGTACCTCAAATTCTCCCACTTCTCAGCTTTTGCATGAATAACTTATTTCTTAGCTCACAGAAGTGTAAAGAGATTTCCTCTTCTCTGTATCCTGGCATTATTTGAGATTAAACTCCTTATAATAGTCATCTCCATATCTTCCAAGACCAAATATACATATGTGTGTGGGTATACGAGTGTAGTAGAGGTAGAAGAACAATAAAAAGGTAAGAACAAAGGTAACATACACTAGAAAATGATTAGACACTTGACATAAAGAAGATATTTGCTTAAGTAGCATAAATAACATTGTCCTTAACCTCTTTCTCACAAGTTTCCACTCCTGAGATGTTAGAGTAATGCATGAGATGTTAGTCTGTATGTCAGAAAATCATGTGGGACAGTTGAGATACTGCCAGTTGAGATGTTTTCAAATTACATAGAATAATAAAGAGTTTTATCATGTTTGGGTTGCTGCATCCCAGTGTTAGTCTTACAAGGGAGAGTATCAGTCTTGTCTAATTTTATATGTCTAAAAATTAGTAGTTTAGGGCTATGCTGGTCAGTCCGATCTCTTTGCAACCAGTGGGGAGAAAGGGGCATGTCCAGAGAGTGAATGATGTTAGCTATTTTAGAGCCTGTGTTAGGAAGAAGTCAGTTGCATATTGCTCTTTCTCTTCACTGTAGAGGGAGACTACCTGAATCATGTCAGCAACCTGCTTTTCTGGTCAAAAGTTGTATGAGATAATGTAATGCTGCTATTTTGAAAGTTGTTCAGTTATTAAAAGATGCAGATAAAGGTCCAGTCTTGTTGCTGTTAATGAAATGACTGAGAAAACACCCCTGATGAGGGAACAAGAGCTAATTGCTTCTGTCTGGGTGATGATAGACTATTGGCTACTCCTTTCTGAGCTGGGTGGGACTGATGAATGTAGGGTGGTGGTTACTGCTCTCTGCTATGGAGCAGCTTCCGTATTTCATTGACCTGTAGAGCAGCTGGGAGTCTGCTATGCCTCCAGGGTTATACCTCCAGGAGGCGCAGTGGAAAACTAAATCTATTGGAGAACTGTTTTCACCAAGCCCCATGGCTTTGAGTAGAGATCCCAGCAGGGACATCAGGAGAGGCCAATTAATAAACTCCTTTCTTTGCCTACTCCCTCCGTGTGTGTTCTTCTGTTTCAGATGGGCCTGAGGACCGGAGCTTGTCCTCAGAGCACCACGCATACTGGAAGCTGCATTCTTGTATAAATTGGGAACAGAACTGGCCACCAGAGATTGGAAATCTGGCAGGCAGAGCTGATTAGACATGCTCAGAAGAGCTTGCGCTGCCTGCCCTTTGGGCTTGCAATGAAAAACAAGGCTATGCGCTGCCAATATTTGTATATGTGATTCTATTGTTTTATCCGAGGATGAGATCAGCCCAGAACAAAACTAAAGCGCTCTGGTTTTTTATTCCATGGCATCATGAGGAATGTGAAGCTGGGATCACCCCGCTCCACCCTGATCTTTGACTCCTAAACCAGTGCTCCTCATCCTTTTTTGCATTCCATTGAAACACATTGTCCTTTCAAAAGGATCCTGTGCCCCTCTGGCTCATTTAGGTGCCTGGGAAATGTACAATTGTCCCGATACACATCCCTGCCTCTTGGAAAACTCCACCCTTACTTGAGAACTTAAACCATGCCTGACCTCTTCCAGCCTTGTAATCCCATATGCATCCTCAGCTGTTTTATTACCTAGATGATCTTTAAAGGTCCTTTCCAATCCAAAGCACGCTCTGATTCCATGATTTCACTTACCTTCATGTTTTCCTTTACCTACCTTTTAATAATACTGTGTTGTCAGATAATCATTTGTGAAATGTGGGTATGAAATATACCTGCTTTCATTTTGATGGAAAGGAGTGATTGCAGTGCTACGGTTTGAATAGGGATTTGGAAACAGCTAAGGGTAGGATTCCTGGGTAAGGAGACACAGGGGAGTTTTTACAGGTGGAGGCTGACTTGCAGCATCCTTGTTGAATTGATTGTTTTAATGCTGAAATGTAATTGTAGAATTAATCATGTGCTGGAGCAGCAGGAGCATTGTGAAGGTGTCTTTTTAGTTCCTATTTCAGAAGAAGGAAAGAAATTGAATAATGACTATTTAAACATTGTAATTAGTAGGGATTGAACCCAAGACCATGGTAGCTGAAGCTCTGTGTTTCAGTGGCTAACTTTTGCATCCCACCTCATGGAGAAGGTCTGACTCCCAGAGCTCGGATTTGGTCATGACTTTGAGCAGCCCAGGTGGAAATTTGTGTGCCTGTTTGTACATCAACAAGACAGGTAGCTGACTTTCTCTGGTGACAGGGGCTAACAGAGGCTCTGCAGCTTCTGCAGACAGATGCATTACCATAAGGCCAGATGCCGGCACTGAACAAGACAATTATAGAAGCCTTCTCTTCATCAAATTCATTTGCAGTGGTCACTCCCAAAGTTCTTTTGAAAGGGATGAGATAAAGAACCCTAAGGATACCTACTGAAAGCTTGTACAGACACATTAAAAAAGAAGAAAAGAAGGAAAATATCAGTGTGTAAGTCTGTCTGCAGCTACAGCAGAGGGAAGCAGATGTAAGCAAGCCTGCCCGTGCCTCCTGAAGCTCTGTTAGCTCCTGGAAGGCAGCCAGCACTGAAATAATGGCTCGAGGCGGCACCCCTTTCTCCTCTCTGCCTGACCTACTAGCAGACAAGACATTTGTATGTTATTAAGCTGTGGAGCACATACTGTGCTTTGCAGCTGGACAGTGCAGGGCACTGTTGAGAGCTGTAAATCTCCAGTCACGTATTCGCTGTAAGGCTCTTGTATGATGTCAGAAATATTCCCCTCAACTCCTGCAGCCTCCCTGGGCTTTGCGATACCTCCCTGGGCAGAGATGCTGACTTATGCACAAAAGCTAGTTGGGGTTGTTGTCAATGTAATGTGTCCTGCAAGGCAAGAGAGGTGATCTGGGCTGACTTCTATCCTGAGTGCTGGTTGGACCTTGGAGTACGTGTGCTGCAACTACACTCTGAAACCTGCTCCTCTGAAGCGTGGTGGGATCCCAAACACTGATGGCTGTGTGCTCTATAGAGGGAGGGTAGGATACAGTGACATACAGTATAAATACTCTGTGTTTAGCTTTGCAGTCAAAGCTTTGAGTTTTACAGTTTTCTCATCCTAGATTTCTTCTTATTTCTTTAGCATGCATTCAACTCCTACGTTTTAATTGTAAATGAATTGTCTTTGCTTCTACATGATTGAGTTATTTATTGTTCTTGTGGGCATCTCTCACTGTGCTTTAGCTTCAGCTATTTTGCAGCTCAGATCATGGATATGGTCCCATTTCACTTTTTCATGGTGTTTTCAGTTGCCCTTCTAGGCCCACAGGTTTACAGCCTGTGTCTGACTCTGTGTGGCATGGCTGGGTATGCTCAGATGCAGCATTAATAAGGCATTTTTTATCAAGGTGCTGCTGACATTCAGAACTGCTGAGATTTGATCACAGATGATGTTAAGAGGCAAAGTCAGAAATGATCCTTTACAAGCACTTTCTGATATTTGAAAGGTTTGATGAAGTGAACCTTAGAAAACTCCCTTGTTTTCTGTGGTTCCGTTTCTTGTTTTCTCTCATAAAGATTTCTTTTCATTTGCTAGAGACTTCCAAAGCACACAACCTCCCTGAAGGTCTATTGCTCCCAAAAGAAGGCCTTTCTGTAGGTTTTGACCTGGCTCCATCTCCTATCACAGCTGCAGCTTCTTTCCTTTGAGGTAAAGCCAAAGCTGCTGAGATAAGTGTCAGCACTGGAGATTGAAGGCTTCATCTGATCCAAAGAAAGGTTTAACGTTGGTAGAGGCAGTTTATGTGCAGTTTCCTGTCCAAGGCAACACAACAGGATCTTTCTGTAGGCAAGATGTGACCCACCCTTGTCTCCTGCAAGATCCTCCAAATCACTCCTTCCTTCTAAACTGCTCATCGGGCTCAAGGTGGTAAAGCCTTTTTGCCTTGAACTCTTATTTCCCCGCATGACCCAGAAAGGGGAGACCTGGTAGCTTTTTAGGAAATGTGTGGCTGAATAATATTCAAAGCCAGGGTGTTCTGTAAGTCCAGCATTTTGAGGCCAAAATGCTACCTTTTAGAAGAAAAAGACAATTCCAAATGAAATCCTTTTAATAATTGCAATGTTCTGGTTACTTGCATTTTCTCTTTCCTGTAGTGTTGGGCTTCTCCAAACAATACGCACAACATTTGCAGTATAAGGGGATTGCAAAGTGCTTGGCAGCTCCGTTCTGCAAAGCTTCGGTGATTTTTGTCATTGATGCAAGCTCTTATGCCAGTTCACTGGCGTGAGGTCACTCTAATTTCATCCCATGGCTGCTGGTAGACTCTTTTTGTCCCGGCTGCCCTCACCCCCTGCCCAGCTATATCCCCCACCTCATTTTGTTGGAGGTTAATCACTGCGTGAGGTAACTCCATCCTTGGCATGTTCTGTGATCTGGAAATGTGGTCGCTAATTACAGCCTTCACACCGGAGGACCAGTCTGTGGAGTCCTGCCCTGTAAGTGACTGCTCTCCTCCATGGCTCACATTGCAGAGAGGACATTCTGGCTATCAGGAGCATGGTGGGGGCTAACCAGCCTGAGCCTGGAAGAAAAATGGACTCCTCTTAATAATCAAGAGTGTCTAGTGAGAAATCACAGCAGAAATACCTGCCTGGGAGAGAGGCTGTCCTGCTTTTAAACAATAAAGCCTATGTGATTGTTGCTTTGTGCTCTCAGGACTTGTGGTGAGAAGGGAATGTAGCACCGAGGCTTATCCAGAGTGGCTTAAACATCCCCAAAAATCTTGCTAGGAAGATGAAATTTTCTTTTCTTTTCCCTTTCTGGTCACGTTTTACCACTGGAGTTACTCAGCGAATTAATAGGTATAGAAATGCAAAGCTCTTTTCTTATTACACGCCATCGATCTGATTGCAGTGTCATTAATTGAAAGACTCGGGAAATGTGATGGATGGTTCAGTTCAGGATTCCACATTCGTTTTGGCATAGCCCTGCAGGAGAAAAGCTGCATGAAGCTGATTGAAGGGCTCTTTTTGTCTGACATGAATTATTCTTTCATTGTCAAACCTTGTAACAGCATTCAGACATAGGGAGATTTACAATGTGAAATCCTAAATGGGGTCTATTCTTAAAATAAAATCAGAAAAAAAAAGGAGAGCTTTATCTTGCAATGTTGAAAATAGCTACGTTTAAAAAAAACCCCTCAACTATTTCTACAAATTAAATCTCTTTTGCAAAACCCAAGGGGCTGATGTTTCTCACTTAATTCTGAATTATTCCAATGGTAAGGCCTTAAATGAAGAAAACAATTGCTTTAATCACATAACTGTTGTCAATGTTTTTATTACATTCAAATATATGTGTTTGTATGAGAGGGTTGGTTTGTTCTTTCCACTGCTGTCTTTTACCTAAGCAGACTGATTTGTCTGTTAATCTGTGCCCTGTAAAATAACAGGAGGTTTTCTTGTTCTTGTGGGGAAAAGCCAGGTAGACATTGTTTAAATGCTTGGGTTTAAGGAGCTCATTCTGCATTTTAGAAAGCATAAAAATGGACGAGTGTTGTGTGCGGACAAGGTTTCATCTATTCCCGCTTGTGTCTGAAAGCAGATCTTATCAAATAGCTTTGTGGGTTTCAATTTTCCCTGTTGATCCTGGGCAGTTCTGTTGTTAAATTCCTGTTGCTCTTTTGTCTGTCTCAAAATTTGTGCCACGCTCTGAGGCTTGCCTGCAACGTTATGAAATGCAGCAATTAAACAGGAGCAGAAAGGTGCAGATCAGCTTAGCTTTAGACATGATAGCGTGTGGAAAGTTGATGGGGAGTTTTGAATGCAAAGCAGCCACCCAACTTGTAGTCTCATTTAAGAATAAAATACTGAAATAACATTATACGAGATCTAAATCAATGTCATGCCTATTACAAATGCTGGAGCTGGTAGAATAGCTAGATTACACAGAGCAGACAGATTAGATGAAGAAGAGCATTCGATTACATTACATCTGATTAGTGGTGTCTATTCATCTGTGGTTTCGTTTTTTTAAAGCAAGCTGGCTTATTTTATCAGAATGTGCTACGTCCGAAGGAGCAGCAGTATCAGGACTCAGCCTAGGAGAACTGGACATAAAATACAGTGGTAAAAATACCCAGCTCTCTGGTTTAACCACTGTCCTCCCTTAGCTACCATCTGATGGACCCAAGTGCTGTTAGCAGATAGATAGCCACGGGAATGATTACAGCCTTTACTATTCTATTTAACTACTTCTCAACCCCAGATAAGTATCGAGCGATTAGTTTCTGTTTGAACTCCTAAACAAATGCCCCTTTTCACCTGGGATGTACATTTGCAGGCAACAGACTGGCCTGATAAAAGAGATGAGTAATTCACATTAAAGTGGGAAACAGCCCTTTCAGACATCAAGAAATAAAACGTATTGATGGGAAATGTTGTTCTCATTCCCCCCCTCCCCCCCCCCGCCCCTCCCCTTGCCTATTCTGCATGTAATACCCTGGCGTACATATATTTTAAGGTCTCATTGTTCAGCGAAGGGTGAGATTATTTGGTAGTTTTTGTTATGCTTTTGTCTGCCTGATAGGACCTCTGGCAAAGGGACCCGTGCGTGGTTGTTTCTGGTGGGAGCTGCAAAGCCCGCCACTGCTCTCCGTGTTGTGCTAGTCCTCTATGCGGTGCCTGTCTTTGAGAGAGCAAAGAGCCTGCGATAAACTCAGCGCTTGGCATATTGGAAAGCTTCCGTCTCCATAGCACCTGCAATTCCCAACAGCTAAGTTTTGCAATGAAACTGCATGGTGGGTCAGCACAACACCCATTGAGTGCCGCTTCTTTTCAAGCCCGTTACTGCTTTATTTTATGGTGTACAGTCAGCTCTGGGACGCTTGCACTCAGGGCTTCTGCGGGCAAAGACGTTGTTTTGCTGCAGCTTTGCTTTAATCTGGCTTCATTGTGAGCACCTTCTATGTTGCTCGCAGTGGCCGGCTGTAATCTTCTAGCCACTAGCCTGTTCTTAAAAGGTGAGGGAGCTGGGGCATGATTTCTTTAAGGAGGTATTTCTGTTGTATTAAATGTAAGATTTTTTTTTTTCCTTCTTCTTTATGCTGTCTAAAGCTAAATAAACTTGACAGTTTCTTGGAGCCCAATATTGGGAAGAATGTTTTTCCTTTGGTGTCACTAATTAGCCTCCCATGGAAGCTGATATAAGTAGAAAGGAAGCTAACGATAGAGGGTTATGCAGCAGGACTCTGAGCATATTGTACGTGAGGAAAAACTGCTTCCTTCTCAGCTCCAAACTCTTTCTGTCAAACAGTTTGATTTCTGGCGTTCCCTGCACTTGGAAACAGGGGGTATAATTCCTGAGAATTGAATTGCAGTTCAGAGCTGTAGTCGCTCTCCTCAAATCTGTGTAAATAACATTGTCCATAGACTGTGTTGTCACCTTTGAAATGCTCTCTGCTCATGGATAGCAACCTAGCTCTGTCTTTGCTTGTGGTGGAGTCAGGGTGGAGCTGGATTTTGGAGCTTATTTCTTTTTCTTGTTTCTGTTTTTGTTCAGGGCACTTTTTTGTCTTTTTAGTTCATTTTGATTCTGACAGTTTTTAAAGGCTCATTTTTTTGAGGTTAATAAAAAGGAGGGAGTAAAAGGTACCGTATCTTGTTTCTCAATTGTTTGGTTTAAGTCTAAAGCATCTGCAAATGCACCCTTAAAATGATCTTAAAAGTAACAGTCGCTTAATTAAAACAAATAGGAAAAGAATGAGCTTACCCTCTTTATGGACTTAACTTCAGAAAATTAGGCATCCACTCTGTCTGCTCTGGAATAATCAGTTTCTTATCTAATATATATGAGATGACCAAATACATCTACATCATTTGCATCTTTAACTCAGGAACAATTGATCAAAAAAATGGAAGCACTGCTACAGTGCTTTTATTTTAAAGCCTTTAAGTCACCATTTATTTCTATCTAGTTAAGCTTAATTTCCTTTTATTGTGGTGTTCAAATGGAAATATACAATGCCATGTCTAATTGTGTTACTATTCACATTAATAACCTGTAACTTTACATAACAATGAGCAAGAAGCACCGAAAAGGCAGAAACAGATGCAATTATTTGTTGCGAGATAAGTTACTGTACGTGACCCAGGTGCTGTAGTACTATTTGCATGTGTTTCTCACCTTTGTTCACCCAGACACATGGGGATCTCAAGCTATTGCTGACTAATTGATAGTTGTAGTAACTGCTATAGGCTCCTTAGATTAGAAATGCATGCAGACGTGTGTCTTGATTCAAACATTAAGGAACACACACTCTCACTTACTTACATGGGCAGAAAGTCTTCATACTATTAGAGGTGTGTGATGGAGATAGCAGGACATAAAACAGAAGAGAGAGAGACACAGAGAGAGAGAGAGAGACAGAGACAGAGAGATGGCATGCAGCATATATACCCCTACAAATAGTTCTAAAATGCGTTTGCAAATGCAGAAGTCTTCAGAACCATCCAACAGTTCAGCACACCCTTTTTATCTCTTCTCTGCGGGACGTCTCCATCCAGAT
Organism: Agapornis roseicollis; assembly: GCA_002631895.1. NCBI lineage: Eukaryota > Metazoa > Chordata > Aves > Psittaciformes > Psittacidae > Agapornis > Agapornis roseicollis. The sequence continues at coordinate 168,515 of NDXB01009468.1, forward strand.
TACTCGAAAAAAGCGGAAAAGGTGAGAGCTCTGCCATCTTAGCTCTGAATTCATCTGATTTCCTTCTTTCCTTTTTTTTTTATCCCCCCTCTCCCTTGTATTCCTCATGCCATTGTCCATTCTTATGATGGCAGCCGCCCTTGCTCTTGAATGCAAGTGTCACAGCGGGAGCAAAAAGGGTTCAGGGCTGCATTGTCAAAGCCATGGTTGCCTATTGTTTCTTAGCCTTTCACTGCTCTGCTTTTCCGAGCCTCTTTCCCTATCAGTGGCCCCTGTCAAGGGGAGGAGTAGGGAGAAAATTGCAAGAGTTAGTCGTCCTTTTTATTGCACACTGTTATGATAAACAGCCCAGCAATACATCCCACAAAATTAGGAATTATAACGACGGGACGGGGGGAAAAAATTCTTTGTAGGTTTGCGTTTGTCGCTGCCCTTATGTCAAAAGCTTGGTTTCTTAGGAAAGACTTTTGTATTGGTGTTTTTGCCCAGCAAAAAATAGAGGCAGCTGCAAAGTGAACAGTGAGCTATTTAGCCACAAGGTAAAAATTTCCTGTTGCTATTTGGATACTGATGCTTTTCAATTTTAAGGGGGGGGTGTGTGTGTGCTGTCGGGGGGAGGAAGCATGACTGAAAGCATTTCTCTAGCTGTCCATTCATTCATCCATCCATCTGTATTTTCTGTTTTAAAGCGATCAAAAATGATTTTTAAAAAGGCCAGAGAGACTGTTTGCAACTTGGGTTTGTGTGAAAATGTCAGTGCAGAGTGAGGTTTGTGTTTCAGATGATTGAATCTTGTACTGGGAGATGAAGGGGGGAATGACCGTCCTGCTCGTGCCAGGAAGTGCTGGTGTCAGGTCATCTAAAAGTAAAATCTTGTCACAATTTCTTCCTTTCACGGGGGGAGAAATAGATATACAGGACATGACTTGATGTTTAGGTATGTGTTTGATTGTCTTGTGTGAACAGGCCAGTTCAAAACTTTGGGGAGGTTACAAAGTCATGGCCTCAAAAGTTTTTTGTTTTACTGCATTTGATGTTAAATTGTCTAGAGAAAGAAATGATTTCTAAGGTATGGCTTCCAAGAAGAGTACAAACATAGTTACATATTCAAGTTGTAAATAATTGAGTAATTTCACTGCCAGGATATTTTGGTCTTAAAATAGCTGTCAAATTTAAAGGGAATCAAATGTAATTTGGTTTATGCTTTTGGCTGCTTTTGTAAATAGGAGCATCTTTTCAACCCTTAAATTTATACTTACTTTAACTGTACAGTATCTTTAGAAGGTTTGGAATTTCATTTTTAAAAGCCTATTATTACATTATTTCCACCGAGTTCTTGCATTATCAGAAATTATAAAAAGAAAACACTACAGACTGTTCAAATATGTGCTTCTTGAGTCTGAATATCTAAGTCATTGCAAATGTCTAGTGCTATTTTATCATCTCTAATAATAACAGGCAGAGTGCTTTCACAGATGTAAATATGGGTTAAGTCTCAAAGAAGCTAGCAGTGAAATACTTCTTAAACTAACGAATAGTTAGGCTACTGTTCTGGTTATGTTTAAGAATATCTGCTTGTCTGAGCCTCCCAGATTATAAGTGTTTGCTGTGAATTTACTTTGAAAGAAAAGGGTAAAGATATTTCACCTGAATTGACTTTTAACTCTCAGAACACTGAAATAGAAGTGATTTGATGAACAAATTCTCTTAGTCCATCTTACAGGCAACTTTCTTTGCCTTTTATTATCCGTATCAGGCTTTTTTACACATATATATTGTCTTGCATTGCCAAGTTCTAGGTCAAGTATGTGTCTGTTTGGAATATCTTTAAAATTGAAACTTTGAAGAAATGATGAAAGAACTCTGGCCTTGTTTTAAATCAAACTCTGAATGCAGCCGAGGCCACCCTGGGAGCACAATGTTTAATTTCCATTCGACATCTGCCTTATATTTACCATTGCAGACCAGTGTCTGTGTGGAAGGAGCACTTACCGTTGATAAAAGTTTGGTATCTCTTTTGTCAGAGGTTGTCATTTCTGGGCTCTCAATCTGGACTGTCATTTTGTAAAATCTTTTGTCACTGCAGCTGAATGGAAAACCTGGAATGTGTAAGAGATTAAAGAAATGGGGAAGAGGATTCTAATGTGTAGAGCAATTCTGGTCACTTGACTCTCTGAGACAGATGGTGCCTAATCCTGATTTTCCTTACTCCAGTGTAAATACTGAGCTGTCCCACTGAAAGCACTGCTGAATACTGATGCAGCATCAGAATCAGGCCTGGCTCATTTCTTTGCTTTTTTGAGACTGTGGGCTTATCTTGCAGTGCTTTATGCATGCAAAGCTCTCATTTTACACTTGTGGTGAGAGATGCCCACTGAGTGACTTCATGCTGATTGCAAACACACGGGTGTAAATCCTGAGTTTCAGTCATTGCTCCAGACTCAAGCCTGTGGAAGTGATATCAGTCTGACCTCCCAGAATCTAGGGATAAATATTTGAATAGCTTCATGTGCTTTCTTTAGGTAGGTCTGGGTTAGGGAAATACTATCCTCTCCAAAGAGCTGGGGTGGAATTTGGCATGTCTGGACATTCCACAGTGTCAGTGGGAATCTGGTGGCTGAGATGTTAGGTCTACCTGGGAGGAAAAAGAAGTTTACTGACAGCAAAGGGAGACACATTTGTCCCCACAGATGTATTTTGCTGCAGAAAGAGTGATTCAGGGGGATTGACTGGGGAGCTGTTACAGCCTTGGGATTGAGAGAGGAGTGTTTCAGGTAGAGAAGAGAAAACTTTGCTATGTGTTTAATTGTTTTGAATGGATTTTATCTCCTTACTTACCAACACAAATTGTGTTCATGTTGCTTTTAATGTTGGAAAATAAAAAGGCTTTCCCCCTCCTATGAGATCCATTCTGTGATCTGAGGTTGAAATGCTATGTGTGTAGTGTCAGCTCAAGAGCCAGGCACCTATTTAACTTTTCCCTGTGGGATTTCAGTGAAGCTCAACCCTTATATTCCTGCTCTACATAGGAATAAATTTCTCTCTATTATTTTTTCTCCCTTCTTACAGGATTAACTTGATGACTTCAGTGGGAATTGCTCTAGGAAAGAGAAAATATCATCTGGATTCTACTGAAGGTAAGAGTCAGGGACAGAAGTCTCCATTAAAGACCTACCCAATACACAAGAAGAGGATCTCACCTACAGCCTCTTCTTCAGAGACTCCATCACGTGTTGAGGTTCAGGCAAGTATTGTTTTCCCCTGCTTGGTGGTTCACTGGTGAGTCCTTAGAAGTGCTTGCTTCTTACATAAATAGTGTCAGTGAAGTTTTGTAATGAATCAGAGGGCAGGTTCTTGCAAACCAATGTGTTCTTTCATACCTTGCCTCTGGTTTATGTGACTTTACAAGCTTATGAATCTGACAAGTTTATATAAAGTGCAAGAAGAGATATCCCTAGTGAACCAGGAAAAGATGAACCGTTGGATTATTAACATTTTATTAATTCCAAATCTATATTCTGTTATGACCTGAGGTGCACATAGGTAGAGCAATATCACTATAAATCACTGATTAGGTAATCCACTGCATTTACTGGCATTCTGAGTTTTACAAACCAATAGAACCAAGCCATTGCAATGATTCCTGTCTTCCCTGGGGGTTGTCACTGGTTTCCATATACTTGTTTACAGAATTAGGTATTACTGGATAGGGGCAAAGTGGTTTCAACTTAACAGGTAGAAAACAGTATGGTTACAGTCCTGTTAAAAGTGAAGGCATCTGAAATAAGGCACAGAAGAACACATTGTCTTCCACTGGGACAAGCCTGTTTGGAGGGACTCATTTAGCCATAGGAAGCTGGGAGAGGAGTGTGGAGTGAAAGGCTAGCCAGGCAATTACTTTACTAATGGGTAAGATTATGTTGGTTTTGAGTAAATCAGTGCAAATGTGTGGTTAACTATGTCTGTTGAAAAGATTCTGAATACAGAGAGTGTAAGGGGACAGACCCTTATCTGATGAAGTGTTCAACATCAGTTGGAGATCTGCTTCCACCACAGGATATGAAGCAGATCGAAGTTCTTGTGTAAAACCAGCAGGGACTCTGTCTTGCTTGGTCTGATCTTCCCTGAAGTTAAGACAGTTTTGTGCTGGCAGATTTCATTCTTCCTTATTCAAAACATGCGACATAGTTTAGCAAAACCAGAACTTTGAATGCCATTGGGATGTTAGCACAACAGAAAACTTTCATGTGACAGTATTGGCAAGAAAGAGCAAAGAATCTTTTAATAACTCTTCCTTTCTGTCTATCTTAGGGCAATTGCTATATTTTGATGTTGTGTCAGCAGTGCCTTGTGTGCTGAAACATCAGCCTTAATTCAGATTTCGGAACATCATTTCAGCTTTGCAGGATATTACTTTGCCACTAAGTGATTTTGGTAGGACAATTATAAGCGATATAACTTCAGTTTTATTTAGAAGCTGAAAATCTACTCAACTGCTTTCTCCAACCTGTGTGTGGAATTCCCACTTTTACTGACGTGAATACATTTTTCTATGGGAATACTGTGCACATGCTGAAAATTGTGGACTTTTGTTTTGTTTCTTTACCTTGACTTTGACTATGATGAAGGACTTAACCTGGGTGTGTGTTAGAGGTTGAAAAAGGGCAATACACAGCTTGTGTTTCCACCTGCCTTTTGTTCCTTTGGGTTTTCAACTTCTGTCTGTGGTTTGAGGAGGGACTGAAGGCTAATGGAAGGAACTTGTTGCCTTGTAGGTCCCAGTCTCTTTTTCAGTTGCTACAGGATGTGCAGTCATTTCTGTAGGGTTCAGGGGCCTGTTCAAGCTTTTATTGAAGCAAAAATCAAGCTCTGCACTCCTAATAGTCTTCCTGTCCCTCACAGGTTTTCATTGTCTTGTCCCTCTTCATGCTGTGTTGGTGAAACAATAAGGGAATGAGATTAGGAGACTATGTAATATGCTGTTGTAACTAGAGGGTATAATCGGCTGAGAGGACACTGTATGTGGGTGTGATTTGGTCTTAAGTGCCTAAAGAATGTGCCAATGTTAGGTTTAAATGCTGATCTGAGCAATGAATCAGTTGCAAGTCATGTTCTTCCTACAGAATTTACCTCAGGCTGTTTCTGGTTACATCTGCCTCCGTAATACCTAGTTTGATATCCATCTCTGGGTCCTATTCCTGCCTGTGCACAAAAAATCCTTCCAGTTTTTGCCAAGTCATCACCTCCTCAGCATGCAAATCCCTCCTGAAGTTTCTTCAGTATTGACCACATGAAATGATTTATTCTTTGAACATATCAGCATATTTGTCAAGGCTGTAGATAGATGAGCTAGGCAGCAGGCACATGTCTAAGCTGTGTGAGATTTTCACTGTAAACATGGCTCTTTCCCTCATTTATTTACCATCCTCATTTTGCTTGTTTTGTTGTGAAATAAGCTGCTAAACTGCTTGAGTTAGGACATCATGTCAAGTGATCTAATTTATTCTTGTTATACATTCTGAATTCTGTATAAATAATAGGTGAGTGGCAAAACAACCCTAAATAGTAATTCAGGTACAAGGTGCAGCTCAGAAAAACTGTCTGGGTGGCATTAAGATTCAGTAACACACAGTGGGCGATGGAAATCAAACAATGGTGATGATTACTAGTGTAAGATTATGTCTTGCTGAAAGCAACAGCACGCTTGAGAAACCAGGTTAAGCCCTGAGTAACTTGGTTTGATCTCAGAGCTGATGTGTTGAATAGGAGGTCCCTTCCAGCTTGAATTATCCTATGATTTGGTGAATGTAGGTGACCCAGTGCTCAAAAATCACGAATATCCAAACCCATGAACTCAGGACAGTGGAAGGAGAATATTTCTGACACAAGACCTGTTAAAAAAGCAGACAGGTTTTACCTGTGAGCACTGAATTAGTATATAGTGCCAGTCTAGTGTAGTGTGGAAGCAGCCTCTTCTTTCTGGTATGAGTAAGTGATCCAGGCTAATACCCACAACTGTAGCTGCACCTGCTGAGGTGAGGCTGAACTGTTGCGGGGGTCGACTGTTCATTAGGCTCCAGGTTGATGGATGCAGTAGACGGACAACTAGCTGATGCTATTGTGGGCTCTGTTGTGGGATGCTGAGGTTGAGGTCAAGCCAAAATCCAGTGGGATAAGCTGTAGATTCATTTGTCTTCCAGGAAGAAGCTTGCCCAGTCTTTCCCTTGCATGATCTATTTTAGCCAGACTTCTGCAAATAGGTCTAGAACATGGAACATTTCTTTATTGTAATAGCTGCCCTGATAGTTTTAAAGGCTTTAGCAGTGGATTTGGTATCAGCCCATGATAAAAACTAAGAACTGAATTTAAAGCAAAAGCTGATCAGGAGTTTTTCAGAAGTACTTTTCTCTTTCAAAAAACATAATAGGTTAGTGAATTAAATCCTGGGAGAGACTTTACTATCTGCCTGCAAGGAAAGGAGAAAGAGTTCAGTTTTCATTAAGTTTGGAAAAAGCTGGGGAAAACACACATAGTTATGTGTCATTTTACATAAGATGGTTACATAGCTTTGTATAGGTTCCAGGATGGACTTAACTATTGTAGGTAAAGTGGGTAAAATGCTGTAAAAGGAAGAATTAAATGGGGAGAGAGACAACTGAAGAAATGCCAGCATTAGTTTAAAGGCAGTAATTCATGCAGTTTACTTCAGCAGTTAATAAAATCGTGTTGTGAGTGCTCAGCAATTATGTACAGCGATGTAGCGCACCATGTAACATATTCCTCTTCTTTGAGTGCTGATAAATGGGTGTTCCTTAATGTTTGTGTTCCATATATTGACCTGATAGGTTCAGTCATTAAGGCAGTATTTGGTTTCTGACGACGCACATCCCTTTTTTGGAAGCTTCTGTCCAGAAGAGAAAACTAAACCTTGGTAAATGATCTTTTGGGCCATCTGCTTCTTACTTGTTTAGAAAGCTGCGTTCAGAAGAGTAGATGAGACAAGGGGCTCGGTGACAAACCTTCATTGTCCTGAGGTTTAAAATAAACTTGTTGTGGCTAAAGATGACAGCGCTAGGTTCCCGGAATGCATGTTGTCATTTCAGTGCAGTATGCTTTATCAGCCAAGCTGTGATTAATTGCAGCAGGGCTTCTCACGATTTGAAACAGACATCAAATGCTAATCTTTCCCTTAACGTACAGATCATATGGGGGCTGGCTAGGCACATAATTAGTCCATAATCCTACAGATACTTCTGCACACGTGTGACTGTGCTCATGTGAAGTCATTGAAACTCCATGTGAGCCAAGTTCTGCAAACACGTGTTTGTGTAACCCACTGGTATGCATCTGATGTGTGTCCTGGTTTACTGGCAGCTTAATAAGTGCTGCTGACCTGCGCCTTGCCCTTTCACGCACTTAAGCAGGCACACAGAAATAGGAGTTTGTCTGGCCTGTTGATCAGCCAGTCCTCCCCAGGGACCACATTTTCTGCCTTGTGAACTGGATCTGGCCCCTGAACTCAGCAGCTGGCTATCCCACTCTCTGAGTATCTGTAGCATAGGGAGAACTAACTGCAGACGGGTTAGTTCAGATGCTCAGAGCAGGACCAGCCTGGCTAACACAGGGGCTAATTGTGCCAGGTTAATGTAGTATTGTACTTTTTAGGTCCTGAGCTGATCTCTCTCCCTGGAACAGTGCTGAGGTATGTAGGCATAGTTATCTCAGTTATCTCAGATACGTGATGCAGGGTTGCTAATGGAGAGTTGCTTGAAGTCTCCTAACTCTAGGTCAAGTTATAATTCCTTGCGTGTTCTTGCCAGCACTGTTGCCATCATAATTAGTGGAAGCTCAACAAAGCTTCCCACGCAATCTCTACTGATCACAGAAGGGTATAGAAGTCTGTTGGTCAGTATGTATTTTGCATCTCTTGAATGCCCATAACCCAGAGGAACTGAGTCTATCTTGGCTCTTGGACTTCGATTCCACAGCTCAGACTGTAAAGGATTATTGCCTTAACTCTGGAGGTCCTGGGTGCAGTCCCAAGTTAGCTGGACTAGGTAACTTACAAGCTAAAAAGCCTGAGGCAGCACATTTGTAGATAAAAAGCTTATGAACTATTAATGTAATTTTGTTTCTGTGACATTATAGGCTGACTATGAGAGAAGAGGTGACTTTAGATGTCTTCATGAACTAATCCTCCATAAAGATGGGCATTGATTATGATGTTAACTGGTTTTATTACAAGAGAAATAGAAACAATAATCCTAATTCTCGTCTCTCGATGCTTTGTTTCTCATTGTAACATCATTCCAATTCAGTGAGATTCTCCACTGCAGGCTATAAAACAAGAATATAAGAGCAGTTGCAAAGGAATGTATGATATTATGGAAAGTGGATCAGGGTGACACACAGCCCCCACAAAGGTTGTGGGGAATTTGAAAATGGAGAAAGAGCTCAAGAGACAGGATCGTTGTGCAAGCTGGCATTTGCCTAAGTAGGTTTAAAGTCTCTGCTCTTACAGCAAACACTTCTATAAATGCATTCTTCATTGTGCTGTTACTGAGTCCTTCAGCTAAAATGCAGTGCAGATTTTGCTCTTCGGTTTATGTGTTGAATAAAACACAAGATGCTCAAGTTAGGAAATTACTGTAAATTATGAATCTGTTCTTGGTGTCTCCTGGATGGATTTCAGTGAAGTCCAAAGCTTGGTGTGTTTGCTGGGAGCTGATTTTGGCTTTAGTAAAAGATAGGCTGACGCTTGTAAGAAGTGCAAACCAGAAGAATGGGAAATTTATGTCAAGATCTCTGTAAGGTATAAGTTGTTAAGCTGTGATGTTGCAGTTGGATGACATAGTTTGTGGCAAAAGCTCAGCAGCATTCCACTGTAAGAGTGTTGAGCTGGATGCTCACCCACGATCTCATGGCTGAAATCAGCTGAACACAGCTGACTGTCTGGTGTATGAGGTTATTGAGGGGAATGACTCTACTTTCCATATGTGTCACTGCTGCCAATAGGACTGTTCTGAATAAAAGAACACGAGATTAAACATCATTTACGTCAGTCAAATCCAGGCAATCTTTACTAAGAAAACTATTTCTCTCTTAAGGGTCTTAGCTGAGAAGGGTTTAGCTTCATAGATGATGATTCAGCATCCAGCAAGCTGGTAGGAGCCTCTCAGGGAGCTCCAATGGATTTTGGATCAAACTCTTCCCAGTACGTGGATTATCCTATATCTACTTATTTAAAGTGGTGTTTTCAGCCCTCTGAAGAAGCTGCTGGCTGAAATCAGCCACCAAATGGTACAGCAGACAGAAGTGAGCTCCGTATGATAATCTTGTTATTTTAGAACACGCTGGACTCCTTGGAATACTTCTCAGTAAACTGATACTGCATTTTGCATCACTGTTATTCAGTGAGCCTATTTCAGCTATGCCAGGAAAGTCATTGTCAGGTCAACAGCATTCATTTCCTATTGAGTTTTCCTAGAGAGTTGAGCCACATTTCGATGTAGTCCGCAAAAGCATTCACAGGAAGAGACACTGGGATACCTCAGCCTGTTCTCTGAGCTAGTCTGGTCCAGACAGATGGTGGTTAATTCATTTAGCACTTAACTGAAATCATGGAGGACTTTCTTATCATTTTATTTAGTTTACAGAATGATCTCAGTGTAGATAATCTTCTGAGCCAGAGATGGGGCTGATTTGAGCAAAGCCCTTGAGTACTGAAATGTCCCTCCTTCCCTTTTAGTTTCTTCTAATGCTCTTCTGGTCCCCTTTGGCTCAATAGCTTCCATATTCTTCAGTATTAAGAACTAGCCTCATCGATTTATTTCCCTGTTTCAGTAGCACTGGAGACAGATTACAGCAACCTGTTTTAAAAGTCAGAGAAGGAGAAGGAACACAAAAGCAGATTTTGCTCGTCATCAGCTTGCATCTCTCTTCTTTTTTTCAGATAAGCTGTTTGGGTATGACTGTAACAGAAGATACGGGTGCAACATAATATTTCTCATGTAACTTTTATTCTCATTATAGTCCTTATTAAAAAAAAATGAAGATTTTGACGAAAGGCTGTAACAAATCAATAGTTATGAAATCATTTGATAGTTTGATAGAAACGTGCTCATTATTCCTTGACCATGATGTCAGTCTCAGTCCAGGACCTTTGCTCTTGTTGCCAAGGCTCAGAACTGTAGCTCTGGGTGTGGTAACACTGCAGTGGCTTTTCTCTGGAGCCACAGGCAAATCCCTGAAAGCCATAATTTGGGAAAGAGATTTAGGAATCTACTCTCTTCTTAACATATGTTTCAGCTTAGAAGATGGTATTAATTCAAGGCAATTAATTCTCATAGCTTTCAGAGTTTTTTCCTCTTTATTGATACTGAGCTAAGTAAATGACCCAGTTTTGCTTGGCACCTTCTACGTGTGTAGTAATAGAAATAATAAGCCTTAGATATATATGGAATGGGTTACAGGGACTGTGCGATTATTTTGCAGGTCACACTCACTGCCTGTGCTATATTTGTTTGGGCAGAGATGAAGGTCTGAAGTCTTTGCTATCATGAAATCCTGCATCTCTGCTCAGTCCTCCTGTGCTGTTGCATGTGGTACCTGTGCTCACAGGTATCCAACCTTCTTTGGCTTTCCCCTTTTTGGTGGTGTAGCTGCTACTTCCAGGTATTCAATGTACTGCAGAGAGTTAATATTTTGTTCTGCATGACCAGATGCCAAGGAGACACTGGCTTGGGCTTGAAAACCGTATTGCTGTTTTAGTGGAGAAATCTGAATTGCTAAATCCCATCTCTTTTCAATGCTTTTTAATCTGTCTTGGAGCTCCTAATCAGCTCTTCTGCATCCACAGTGTACTGAGCTGGCAGTAGGCTGAAATTTCGCCTGGCCTCAGGTGCCCAGTGTGTATAGGCTCAAAACCCTCATGGATACTGTCTCCAAATGGCACAATGACCACTGTAAAGCATCCCAAAAGGTCACTGTGACTTTGTTCCAAGAGCAGAAGTATCAGCAGAGATACTAAGGATGCAAAAATTCCCCTGCACAAAGGATCTAGCAAAAGGGAAAGACCCATGTACCACTGGCACTGCTCACTTCCCATCTTGCTGGTCAGGGCTCAGGTACCTTCAGCTGCAGAAGGTGGAAGGAGCTGGGAAGACTAAAAGCCCTGAGAAGATGTTTTTCTCTGCTTGCTTAAAAGCCAGAGAGAGAGAGGTTATTCATTCTGATATGCATCCAAGTTGTCTCTGTTTGCACATATCGAGTGGCTGCATTTGCTATGGCTCTTATTTTAGATCAGTACTGTCTTTGTATATACAACGGTAATTTATATATAAATGGAAGGCATAACAGTATCTGTGGGAATGATCAGATCCTGGTTCCTGCTGGGTGATAGCAGTCCAACCATTTGTAGCCCTGACTCCTGCCACATGAAGTGCTCTTACCAGCACTCCTGTGTGCTGGTGTATTAGAGATGGTGGAATTGGGCCCACAATATTATGTCACAAAATAGAAAACACACGACCCTGCACCAGCTGTAATAGCATAATAGGATAAGTGCGAGGGAGAAACAGCAGGATATAATAGGTACTCAGCTGCTTCAGAGATGGGGCCTCTATACTTACCTAGCTAGAAGAAAGCTGGACAACTAGGGCAACAGAAGAACAGTGTAAGTGCTCCAGGAGGTGGTTGTGGGTGAATTGGAAATGCAGCAATATGAGATGTTATATAATAAATAATAACAATATCTGTGCTTAGTCCTGTTCATCCTGAAATACTCCTCCAGCTGCTTTACAGAGCTCAGAGTAGTGTTGGGGCTTCTTTGGTATCAGCTTTCCTAATTCCTTCTCTTCTTCCTCTGCAAAAGCCTCTGTGGTGTTTTGTACCTTATTGTGTCTGGAGTGTAAAGAAGCATTCACCTGCCTTTCTCTACTTGAACTTATGTTGCTCATGGGGTAGAAAAATGTGTTTGAGTGACCAAGGCCAGCCATGCTTTGTGATATTTGAGAGTGGAGCTGATGGGAGAATGGGAAATAGGAAAGGGGAAATGCCAACACTTCCTGCCTTGTCCTCTCCTGACAGCAGTACTCCGTCAGAATCATGCTGTTCTCCCACAGGAGGCTTTGTGCTGCAGATTGCAGAAGTCTACCTTTCTGTATTTGGTTGCTGTGATGGGAGGAGGCCTCTCTATTGAACCTGGCCTCATTCGGGCCAAGACATGACTTTCTGGCACTCGCTAACATAATTAAGGTGTGTTTTCGATGCCTTTGATGTATACTTATCTTTGCTCATGGCTTTGCGGCTTATCTAAGTTACTGATTTCACTTTCAACTTATTTGCTGACTTGGGTTAAAATCCTCCTGCTTAAGTGATGACTCATTTTTACTTACATGAAAATTTGCATTTTCCTCCAGAGAGGCACTTAGGAGCAGGTTAAATGAACCATTTAGATGGTTGAGAGGGAGATGCCAGGGAAGCGGTAACGTGCTGTAGTGCTGTTTTGTTACTCTTTAATTCAGATCACCTCTATTCACTTGCTTTCTTAGATGTGCGTTGCTGAGTAGTGCCTCCCTCTGCATCACCTCCCTTTCCTGGAGTCCTGGGTTTGAAATTATTAGAAGTCATTTGTGTATTTTGGATTGTGGTTTCACATAGTACTTCCAGGAATTGCCAAGGTGGATGGGATGGTTGAACGTGAACAGAAAGATGCACATAGCAGGCTTTACTGATAAAAGAGGTATTAAAATGACAATGAAAGCTTTTAGATGTTGTATTCTTTGCCAGCTCCCTCAACTAGAGCAAGTAGTTTTAGAAGGAAAATGAACTTTAAAGAACACATCCCAAAACTGTGTAATCTTTCCACAGCTTTATGACATTTACTAAAGGAAAACCAATGTTCATTTTTATCACTACACAATGGCAGAGTCATTGTGATGAATTGTAGGTGGTCAGACAAGTTACTCAATGATGAGCTGAGCTTTCTTCCCTAAGCGGTATAATCTAAAGTAAGGAGGGGATATTTGTTCTTAGTGTTACCTTTGAGGACAATAGTTAAGCTATCAACTGCCAATTCAGAATCATTTTGTGCAATGATGACACTAAATCATCTGTGCTAAGTATGCCATGCAAAAAGACAAGGACCTGTTGAAATGCTGATGTAATACTTTCTTGAATTATAGTTAACTTTGAGTAGATGGTTTGTTAATAATTGGGTTAAAACACAGGATAATTCTTCTCACATAAATATAGGTTCTTACTTGGCCTATATTACTGTAATATTAGGGTGTGCCCTATTTTGCTAAGGTATTTGTCTCATAGCATCCCAAACATGGGATGCAGTGGTGGTGTCCTGTCTTACAAATGGGAAACTGAGGCACAGAGGGGCTAAGTGACCTGACCTAAAGTTAAACAGAGCATGATGGCATTTCAGGGACTCACACGAGGAGCCTTCCAAATTTCAGGCTCAGACCTTCCTCATGGCACAGCCATTTCTGCTTGCAACATCTGTATCATTGGCTGGTTATTAATGGGTGATGTGAGTAGGCATGTATTCCTTGTATGTGTAAGTATACACATACAAATACACAGACAGCATTTAGAAGCTTATACTTTAATGGTGAGGAGGTGGTTTAGAAGTGGGGTTTGTTATTAAACAGCCTCTTTGCGTGGGCAATATGTGTGTGCTCCTAAAAATCCAGTGTCTCCTTGCTCTCCTCCCATTTTAGGTCTCTATAAAAAGACAGATAACAAACATCCATATTCAAACCTGCCTTATGCATGTATCAAGCTTGAAAAGACATTTTACCGCAGCTGTGGGAACCTCAGACTGCCAATGCTGATGTGTCACATGATGGGCTTCAATCAGATTTCAGTCTGCAGTGTGCAGTTTTAACTGCATTTGCACTGATTTGCTTCATATAGGCGACACCAGGTTGTTTAGCATTATTGATTCCTCTTGACTTATTGGGTGCATTAGTTGCCATTGACCCTGGCATCTTGCTGGAACAGACTGGTGCGTCATGTGATACTGTCTGGCTTTGTCCTTGTTCCGAGTCAATTCCTGTTTTACTCAGCAGATGTCTTTTGTTCCTGACAAAGATTGCTCATCCGATTGTTTGCGGCTGTGCCCCTCCAGCCTGGGGTCCCCAGTCCCAGCCCTTCCTGGGCCAGACTTCACCCCCCCTTGCTCCCAGTCTGTACCGCGGCTGCTGTGAACACCAGAAGGAGCCTGGTTTGCTTTGCCTTTTTTCCTCCTTCTCCCCAGGGGTTCGGCTGAGTTATTTCTGGCTTCTTTCTTCTGTGAAAGTAAATGGGTGAAAATAGATTTCATTCTTTTGGTAGGTTCTTTCGGGCAACACCTGAGCCCCACCTTGACTAAATCTACATTCATCCCTCCTTGGGTTTGATTTGCATCAGTAGAGAATCTCTCCCACAATGTCTAAAGAGGTTTTCTTCGTTTGCTGCATGGCAATGCGTTGCAGCAACCTGCTAAAAGGAAAAATGCTACAGACTATGACAGGGATTTGCGTGACAGCCTACAGGATTTGGCTGCCTGATCCACTTCTCTCTCATGCCAGCCTCTGCTAAATTAGGCAATCTTGCTCTTCAAATCAAACCCATAAATCACTGTAAACTAAAGTGAGAGTCCTTCCTGTCACTATGACTGCTGTTCTTTGAGTGCCTTTAGGGCATTGGAGTACCTTGTGGGTCCGCTGCTGCAATGAGCATTTCAGGATGTTTGGAAAAGCAGTGTTGTGTCCTGGCATGTCAGTTAGGAAAACGGGCATAGGGTCAGGTGATGGGCAGACAAGAGGGAATAAGAACTCATTTTAGCCAACACATTACTCCAAGAATGACTCATGAGACTGCAACCTGGGGCAGGGAATGCTGATAAATTCTTCATTGTCTACTAATGGCTTTGGAGTTCAAGGTTCTTCCTTGAGTTCTAAGATTTCTCTTCAGCTCTGATGGTATACCTTAAGGTTTTCACTGTTGTGTGGCCAGGCCAAGGGCTGAGTTCTCTTTCCCCCTTCAGGTAGTACTCATAAAGTGACAGTTCCTTCTGTGTGCTGGATTGCATTTTCCCTCCAAGAAATGAACAAGATTGTCAATAGGTCTGATTTCTGCATCACCTTACTGCAGCCAGGCTGTGTTGGCATTGTAGTACTTCATTGCAACTTTGTGGATGGAACCTGAATCGGGTCCATAAAAGCTGCTCAGAAGCCCATTATTTTCCATTATTATTCCTTTTTGTTCCATTATTACTTTGTCTCAGAATTTAAACATTTATTTATCTATTTATGTTATTTAGCATGCTTTAACTTAAACCCCACACTTTTGCTACTAAAACCACAACAGATTTCTATGTTATCCCCCTTACCTCATTGATTGCAGCTTTGTTCAATGGGATTCTTGGAAAGGAGGGGCTTTTTTCCTTGCTATTTTTTTTTTTTGGTCACCGATGGGAATTGGAAAGGGGAAAGGGCAAAATTAAATTAATAATAAAAAAATCTGTTAAAGGAGAATTGATTCTGGTGGTAAACCTCACCTTTTGGTCAGTCCTGTATGTGATCCCCCTCTTCTGGTAGTCTGCGGAATTGGCCACGGAGGGAAGTGTGGCAGAGTAGCTCAGACAATAGGACTCTGGCAAACGTGGTCGCAGGGGTATCATTTTCATTATCCTGGTGAAAGACCTTTATGGAATTACATGGCAGAATGTGATTTCACTGTCTATAGGATTCACCCCCGTGTAACTCATTTCCTGGTGTTAATTTGCACTCTGCATAAGGGAGCTCAGTTGTACCTGTGTGCAGCCAGCTACAGCTCAGCTATACTTGGGGCTGTATTTTTAGTGTGCCTTGCAGGACTGACAGTGGGGATGACTAGTTCTCCCCTGTCTGGCACCTGGTGTCATTGTTTGTGCCTATGAAAAGTCAAGGTGTGAAACGCTGCCATTCTGATTTGGTAGTGCTTTAAATTGTATTCGTCTAGGTAAAAATCATGATGGGTTGAAGGCAGTTAAGAGCCAATCTGAAAGCATCCTCAGGAGAGGTTGTGTGAGGCATGAGTAGACAAGAGGCGAAACAATTCATTGTCTGTCTGCCATGGATGATAGCAAAGAGCAAATCCATCACTGTGTGGGGTGAGGAAATGAAATGGGGATCAGGTTTGAAACTTCTGCACTGCAAGTACTGCAGTAGTTTTCTGGGTGTAGGTACCAAGATTTGCTTGGCTCAGAGCAGAGATATAAAGCAGCCAGCTTTACATCCATATCCAAGCTTCATCTTCCAGAAACTGCATCTAATCATAAAGGTCATTGAGCTACAAACATGTTCCTGACTAATTGTCTAACATCTGCCATCTTGCTCTTCCTTTTTGCAGCAGTAATCACATTGGAGTTCATAACCTCTACCCAGGCATTTTAAAGGAGGCAGGGAAATATTCTAGAGAAGGTATTGAATTGCAAACTGGGTTTAAATTCAAAGAGAGAACTAAGAATGAAGAGAGATCACATCATGCCCCCTCCCCAGCTTAAGGAAGTAGCCTTACTGTGCCCATCCTTTCCAGGCAGAGTGAGGTGATCAGCCTTCTCTATTTTTCCATCCCTCCCGGGCTCAATTTACTGTAATACCTGGTTACACATGGCAAAAGAGCTTGAACATGGATGTTGAACCTAGTGCTGCATATAAAATGAGCCCAGATTCTCCTCGAGTAAAAAATATCCTCTATTTCCTAGAGTCTTGGAAATCCTGACCCTGAAGTGGAGCCCTATCACAGAAGGTTTCTTCTGGCTTTCTCTGTTGCTCCTGTCAGACATGGAAGTGTCATGCAGAATTTAGTTTCACAGTTGCGTCAACTTGGGGAGACATCTTTTCCTTCCTGCAGTGGGAGATGGTTTCTGAGGGATGTAAATGCCAGAGCTCTCAGATCACTGCAAGGTAACTTTGTCCCACAAGTCCAAGGAAAGGGTCTCCTTGGGTAGAAGGAATTGGTTATGGCCTGCAGACTGGTAAATGGGTCAGACTCAGAGTGTCTCATGGTGATGCTATTAGTGTATTTAAATCATCTTGTCTCCCTGTTTTTATATCTCCCTTTCCTCTTGCTGCGTCTTGCAATCTACATATTGAAATCTGTGCAGTTTAATGGGTCTCCCCTACCAAACAGCACCTCTGGGAAATGCCATAACTCCAGTAACATTGGTGTGACCCTTGCTGTTGAACTTGCTGGTCTTAAATCAGGTGCTCTCTTACCTTCAGGGGAAGCACTGGGGAAAGGGATGAGTCAAAAGCTGCAGGGGGACTGCAGGAGATGGGTCTGACTCAAACTCTGCCATAACGGATCCATCTCCCTTGCTGCTAGAAAGTTTCCAAGGAGTAATAAATTCACTCGAGGTCTGCACTGAATGCAGAATTGATCAGACTGCAGGAGCCACAGGGAATCAATGCTGGGTGTGTGTGTGCCGGCGCGTGCGCCCTCGGCAGCGCAGTCTGTGTGTGCGCTGCATATACATTTGCTCCCTTTCTCTGCTTCCTCCCGCATTGGCCTGTGGATGCCACAGCAAATTGATCCCTTATGAAATAAAAAGGTGAACCGTGGCATTAGGCAGTTCTGAGCCATCTGTCTTGTCATGGTGCTTGGTTGAGGAAAGGAAGGCACACAGGGTGGTTATTCAGAATTATTCATTAATAAAGGGCCACAAAAATTGCAGCCTAAGATGTATCCTATGTGAGAGACAAGTTCTCTCTTGTTTTTCCCCACAAAATCAGAGAGCGCAGGTTCTCTTTCCCTTCTAGAGAAGCCAGCACATACAGCACATCTAGTTACATACGTGTTTTCTTGCCACCAAAGAGCCTGATCCTGCCAAGGTGCTGAATCATGCCAAGCTCCTGCATCATCTCCCACTGAACTGCAGCTTCCTCGAGCCACTGGGATGCAATCAGATACATCTTTTAATCTTACCCAATACGATAATCTACTGAAAGAAAGCAACAGATGCTGAGTCATGACCCAGCACTTCTGTACTATGCTGTTCACTCAAAGAAGCTGGGGGTGGGTTGGCTTTCCTTGGCTTGGGAAGTAGGAGAGGATAGGAGCTGAGGTGGTTTTGGTAATCTCTGCAGTATTTGTATGCATTTTAGCACTGTTTTGTCTTTGAAAGTTTTTCCTTTGTCTTTTTCATTATAAGCTGATTGGTTTTTGCTTTTCTTCTCTTTCTGTATTTTGCTGCAATCCCCAGCCAGGTTCTTAGCTGCTGCCATGGTAGAGGGCATTTCAGAATCATACCCTGTGTATGAACTGGCTTGAAGTTAAAAGAGCAAAAGATAACATTGTACTGCTCCTTTAATTCACTCCCGTTCACTGTACCTCGAAGAAATCACAAAGTTATGGGAAAGATTTGACTTCCAGCCTGTAAACTGTACTGTTTGCCTTTCCGAGGCACAAGCTGCATCTTCCTTTTATTCTTTCAATATTGTATCATGTTGAAGAGCCTCTGTTTTGAGATCATGTCAGCGATTACAAAGCCCCAGAACCCTCTTCTGCCCCCGAAGAATCAATCAACCTAAACTAATACTTTAATGACTCCTTTTCCTACCAAGGAAACAAATTCAGGCACACACACACACACGCATGAACACAAAAAAATGTCCTTTTTTTTTCCCCCTGTAAAAGAAGCTAGGGACTGAGGAGGACCTCGTCTGGTCAATGAAAGAAAGAGACGGATGTCTGGTGCCATGGCAATGGAACAGGGATTACTTTGCACTGGAAAATAGGTTCTTTTTGTTGGGGTTTTTTTTTTGATTCCAGTGTTTTTTCTCAGGCAGCGAAGAGTTGTCACTGAGGCTGAGAGGCCCATTTAGAGGAAAACGAGCCTCTGAGTAGAATTGAATGCTTGCTTTCAGCGGCTGCTGCTTGAACAGTCTGCTTTGCTTTACGGGCAAGTCAGGATGCGAACACCCATATTTGTTTAGAGCGCTTGCACAATCACAGGGGTGTGTGCATGTGTGTGTGTATACATCCCTATATAAAATAAGAGTAACTGGATGCACACTTGGGCTAGTAGGAACAGACATTAGTAACAAAGCTATGTGCAAAGATGTCTAATATAGTCGTATATATTGTGTGTGATTCTGTGCAAATATATCAGTTTCCTCCCCAGGGCTGGAATTGGATGGTGTTAGGGTTCTTTCCAACCCTTCTATGATTCTATATTGTGTCTGACTTGAGGACTATTTAGCATTTGACCTGAGACTAGATTTTGGCTGGAGTAATCAATTCCATTAAACACAGGTCAAGACAAAAGGTATTTTTTGTAGGCAGTGCTGGTTTACAGAGTCTTTGGTTCTGTGCTGCTTCTTCCCTACTCCCAACCATAAATACTGTTGGAACCAAGTCACACAGTTTCAAGCTGAAGGAAATATTTTGGTTGAGACAGTGTTGTTTTGCAAACTCATCTTCTTACTGTAAACATTTTCCGAAGACTTTGGCCAATGGAAACATGCCAAAGTGGCATTATTTTCAAAAAGAAACCTATGATTTTTTCAAGTGATTTTGAATTTCTGAACTTTTCAGAGCTTTTTGGCTTTTTTTTCTCACCTCCTGGGGTGAAGGAAAGGCTTGCTTGCAAATGTGTACCAGGCAGGAGACTTCTGTGATCTGACTTGTTGAGCAGTGAATCCACCCACCAGCATCCAGACAGGGAGGTGCTAAGTAGACTATTTATGGCAGGTAAAACAAAATCAAAGACCTTTATGTGACTTTTCCAGGCTGGCCAGGGATTCCCAGGTGATATCAGCTCAAAGCCCTGTGACACCCGGGGTTTTCTTAGTGGCTCTTGCCTCTTTTCTCAGCTGAATTTCCTTCTATTTGCTATCCCAGAAGACAGGAGTGTTTCTTCCCATTGGAGATGGCAGAGGGAACTCAGAAGCCAGTGGCCGTGATTCTTCAGGGCTTTGATTTTTCACTCCTTCCCTCCCTTAAAACTCCCAGAGAACTGGGTTGGTTTCTCCCATTTGAGGGACTAAGCAGTGTATTAACTGTGCAGCCTTAGCTGCTGGTTCATTTAGACACACATTTCACTGGCATGAACGATGGCGTAAGTTCCTGCTGATATTGAGGTGTTGTTGCTTTTTACCATAGCAAAATTGCCTTAAAGCATGAGCCAAAATATGGTTTTAAGCCATGTTAATCTTATTCTATTCATGCTGTGCTTTTTGTATAGCAGGGCCACATTATAGCCTTTGAAATCCTACTGTAATGTTTTGTGCTCTCTGCCCTTTCTGGGCTGAGTACATGTTCTAAGCTGCGTTGTTGTAAATGGTATGTGTATCTCATCTCCCCTGTCTGGAATGAGAAATAGCTTTTCTCTTTGATCTTCCCTCGTTTGCTAAAAAGTAACCAAAAATAAGCCCTTTTTACTGTTGGGGGGAGGTGGTGAAATGTGCCAGGACTCAGAAAACGTGACCCTCCTTTTCAGTGATTACTAACTGTGAAACAGAAGATCTCTGGCCAGGTAAAAAATTTGAGTTGTCATAGCAACAGCAGGATGGCTATTTATTTTTGGATTTCCATTTTCACTGATTTATTTAACACATTGACAATCCATTTATAATGAAGAGGAATTCAAGAGGGGTTTTGTTTCTCACTGGGTTTATACTAAGCCAAGGTTGGGTTACTTTCCTTCATAGAAAATAAGCAATGATAAAAGAGGTAAATAAAAATGAAAGCTTGTGGCTTTCAGAGGCTTTTCTTGCAGGCAAATATGGGTGCTGAGTGGTGCACAGGAGAGTGAAAACATGACTGACTTGTTTATTTTATGCCTTTTAGAAGAACCTCAGTGTTCTAAAAAGGAACAAAGATTGAAGTTCAGTGCAGTTATGAGGCACAAGAGCCATAGATGCTTCCCTCCACCTGCCTTTGGTTGCATGCACACACTTAATGTCAAGAAGAGGTCATCACAGCCATTGCAAATGACTCCTACTGCTCCACCTCCTTGTAGAAGTCAGGGAGTGCCCCAAGGCCATGAACAAAGCCATCTTTCTCATTTTGGTTGTGACCTCTGCAGTGATGCTCAGTGCAGTTCAGCGCACTCTCAGGATCAGATTTACCTGCTTTTTGCAGTGTTTATGTGCAAGCAGGAGCCTGGTCTGGGGCTCAGGAGGAGCCACAGAGCAGCCTGAAGTCTGGGGAGCCCACACATGCTCCATGCTTCAGCATGGGTTGGGTTCTAACATGGTAAAGATGGCCTTGTCTCATTTTGGGATGCTTGTGTTAAAATGGGCTGTATTGATCACTTGCATTCCAGGTGAGGCCAGTAGCTCCTTGGATAGGGGATGTGTCCGAAAGGTTTTGTGTCTGATGTCTGCAGCCATCCCTGGATACAGTCAGCTTTGGATCTAAGCGAACAGGCACCCACAAAATCAGCAGTACCTGGGAATTTTCAGAACTGACAGCAGTGTGAATCAAAACACATTGGCAACAGTGAAACATAACAAAAAGCCCAAGAAGTTCCTATAACCTACGAATTCCTATATAGCTTCTTCCCTGGAAATTACATTTCAGTGCACGCCTTTGAATGCCATTGAATTTAACTGCCACAGAAGCTGAACTGAGCTTCAATGTTTGGTGACTTTTGAAAGCATTGAAAAATGGGGAGTGTTTGAGGCAGATTTTGCAGAAGCGAGCAGTGAAATCAGAGAGCAATAACACAGCAAAAGCAAACCCAGCAGATTTCTGCCTGCAGAACGTGTCTGAGAGTGCATAGACGAGGCAAATCTCTGCATGGGTTTGCTCACAGCCTGTCTTTCTGCAATTGCTCTGCAGATAGGTTCGTCTCTGGTATTTGTTTCCTGTGATAGATTTGGGTGACTAAGATTGACGGCTTTAAATGAACTAGTATTGATGCCACATTTGTAAGTCTCACTAAAAATGGTGAGCCTGGCAGATAGTGGGGAAGCCTTCAATCATTTTCTTCTATTATTGCTGTTTATGGCATGAATCTGGACTGTTCTCAAGACAAGAGTGACAGGAGGCCAGCAGCTGACCAGAAAGTGTTACACTTTGAATCTAAGCCTGTTCATTTGTGAAGCATGGGCTTAGTTTTGGACTCAAAGGTGAGCTTTGAATTGTGTGTTAGATAAAATCAGAGTGATTTTTGGATGTAGTCTTGAGCATGTAGAGAGGAGGATACTGTCCATCAGTCACTGGTGTTCCCCCCATTTATCCCAGTGGAGGATTCAGCTTTGCAAATTGTCTTGGGGGAAGGGTGGGAAAACCCAAGAAATCAACTTCCAGACATAACTACAATATGGACAAGTCATAAACATTATTAAAGCAAGTCTATCCCTGCAGGGCAGGTTTTTCTTCATAATGCTTTCCTGATTACGCTTCCGCAAAGCTGGGGAAGTGAATAGTGGGCTGATTATCCATGGACTACATCTACATCAGTGTAAAACTGTTGCCATTGTATGTGAGAAGAGAACTTTGCATATTTACTGGAAGGGAATAGCCATCCTGCTTCTTATTCTGTCTTCAGATTCACAGTGGGCCTGATCCAAAACACAGCTATGTCAATGGGATTCTTTGTCTAGGCTCTTCATATGTCCCACATTACCATTGCAAAACCTGCCCTGTTTATCATCTTAAATATACATGCCAAAAATGGACCTCATATTGACATGGTATGTGATCAAACCCAGGCTGATTCTTCAAACACTTTGGGAAATAGGTGGATCAATGGATAACCAACTGAAAAGGCTGGATATAAGGGGGGAAAACCACAAAGCAAAGTTACTGACTCTCTGACATATTAACAGAATTGTCTGTCATTGTTTTCCTTAGAGAAACCAAAACCCTTGCGAGAGATCCAAGTCTTTTTACATAATGCTTTCTTGGAGCCAGATTCCAGTTGTCAAGCTCATCTTAAGGACCACTGGCTTTGTTAAAAGTTATGGCACTGCTGGCTGTGAGAGTCCAAATCTGACCTTTGGTCATGAGTCAGAAAGAATTGGACTTTGTAGGAAGATTACTGTCGGCAAGTATATCACATAAAAGGCCACTTATGCTTGCTACAAACCAAGTAGCAGAGACTTTTTGAACAAATGCACAAGGTGCATTAGTTTCATTATTCAATTAAGACAGAATTTTCCTCAGCATCTTAATTAACATTCATTTACTAAGTATTGAACCCTTTTTTTTCCTGTTAAAGCAGAAAGATCAGTGCTAGGAGCTATACATTCTGCAAGATAATTGCACCATGTAATTCTGGTGCTTCTACAATTTATACTGAAATATTGATGGATATGTTCCAACATTCTTTTTTTTTTCTCCCCATAACCATATTTCATAATCTTTTAAATATCTCTCTCCTGAAAACTTGAGTATAAAGTACAAATCCCCTTATGTAATAGCAGTTTAATGCATCTGGAAAGTGCTAATCAAACAAAAGCATTTCAGAGCGATTTCTGCTTTCAGAAAGCAAAGAAGTTGTTAAAGTGTTGTAAATATGAATTTATGAGGAATGTGCAATAGCAGAAGGGCATGACTAAGGATTCTCGAAAAGTTAAGGGCTTCGCTTTAATAGCAGAAGTACCAGATACCTTTTGTGATTTTTGCTAACATAACTAAGAATAAAACCCTTCCATTTCCAATGCTAAGTGACACTTTGCATTATCTCCTTAGAAGAGTCACTCTGTAGGCTTACTGGCCATGCTATGGTTCTAGCATTGACTGAAGACTTGTATAACAAAATGCAATGGGGTTATATAGAATAACAAAGGAGTACCTCAGAGAAGGAAGCCTCACTTATGAACAGCATTTGGAACAATGGCTCAAGTGGTTTGTATGTTTGTCATGATAATAAAACTTTGATAAAGTGAATAATGGTCATTAATAAGTAGTCAGGATAAAGCATTTGCTTGTGAGTTTCTACAAACTGTGCAGAAAGCTCTTGGGTTTGCTGTAGAAGGAGACTGTTGGAAGGCTGCAGAGCCCTAAGAGCTCTGCCTCAGGCTGTTGGATTAATTGGCACAGAGAAGTTGAGGGGTTTACCTTTAACACTGCTGTTGGTTTCTAGTGTGGGAACTGAAAGTAAACTGCAGACAAAGACCTGTGAAATTTCATAAACATTCATTGAATTTGCTACAGTGTCCTTTTTAGTTATGTATTTACAATGGACTTTCTGTTTCTCATGCTCTGGGTGTTATTCTCGTGTTTACATATAGCATGTCATACCATATCGGTTTTCTGTTTATCTGCAGGGTTGCCTTTCCTACCTTTGACATCATTCTCTCTCTTTTGGTGCATCTTTCCTATATCTCTTCTTTCTGCATCCTATCCCATGTGCTGAAGGATTAAGTAGGGCTTGCACAGGCAACAATTCTGAACCCTGCTAGTTCACCCCAGCTCTGTCCTGGGAAGTCCCCTCCACTGACAATGAGACATAGATCAGCCTTTCTTCCCATTCAGTCCTTGGCTTCCTTGGGAAGACCACTAAGATGGATGCTTAGTGTGATAATGGTGCTGACATTTGCTCACCAGGAATTGGAGTGAGACCATCATTTCATGTCATATAGGTCTCCAGCAACAATCAAATGCTAATGAGTGCCAGGCCATTAGAGGCCTGGCATGCACTCCAGCTAGTGTCCTAAACTCACTGTCCTTAGCCCATTATCCATTGTATCTGCTAGGTATTGCTACAGCTTGCCCCGTCAGCAAAGATGTTGCACAACCAGCTACTGACCACCCAGAGCTATTCTGTTTAGGCTGGATGCCATCCTTTCTGGGCAAGTGTACAGATCATGTCTTGAACTGTGCCAGACACACTGTTTGTGGTTCCTTTTCTGCTCATGAGCCTGGCTGAACAAAAAAGGCTATATATATATGTATATATGTACCAGTAGTGTTCGTGTTGCATACAATCTGACACCCAGTAGATACTCCCTGGGGATTATAACAAGGCACCCACTGCTATACAGCATGTTTTGGCAACCAGGAGGGCTGGCAAATCCCATGCCTGTCTTTCTTCTTCAAGTCTTTGAGTTTCTTTTTGGCACATACGTCCAATGAAGCACAAGATGCAAATACTGCCAAAGCTCCTTGTAGAATAGATGACATTTATATTGTTATGCAGTTTGCTGATCTAAACATACCATTGCCTTGCCTTGATAGCCCAGGGCAAGTGCTAATCAGCTTGTTTCATGGGCACCATGCCATCTGAAAGGGTGAACACAAATAGAGACAGTATGTGCATCATCTAGGAGTGTTGCAAGAATACGATTCCCAACTGAGAGTATCGAAATGTGTCTGTCTCCTGAGCTTGTATGTTGGCATGTAAAAGATAAGTGACAGCGTTAAATATAATGTATTTGGAATAAATCAAGGTTATATTCCTTAGCTGCTTCAAGCTAGTTTTCATTATATAGGTCACATCATCAACTGATGTAAATTAGAATAGCTGCACTGAAAGTAGTGCATTTTTATCTGCTGAGCATCTGGCCCCATGCGACTGTTCCCCATGAGAAGCTTTTCTTCTCATTTGGCCCTCTAGGGCATCATCAAAAGCTGTTTAGGCTAAAGGTAACATGTACGATGAGGAGTTTGGGTTTCTATATTGTCTTCAGAGCTCTGGCCCTGGCACTTGCTGCTGAGCAATTTGCCCTCTCTGTGTGTCTGTGTGCTTTGATTCACCTAGTGTATGTAGCAGTACTTTAATTAGTACCATAGCACTAAGGGCTTTAATGAAGGTTTGCTGGAATGGCAAGCATGGTGGAATAGTTCCCTTCAGTGCAGTGTTGCAATGGATAGATGGATTTGGCTCTTTGACTATGACATACACGGAAAACAAGGGCTGTATTTTGTGCAGAGGAGTAGCAGTGGGTGTTGAGAAGCTTCTGGATCAGGATTTGTGCAGAGGCCCACAAAGAGGGTGTCATGGTGGGTATCTCCTATGAGCCTCCTGATTGAGAGGAAGAGCTGACTGAAGCAACTTGAAGAAAAATCTTCTGTCAATAGACTCAGTTTTGAGGTTTGCCTTGTTTTGAGTAGAAGGATGCCTGAGGTGACTTCCAGCAGTCTTTTACAACCTCCATGTGAAATACTGCTCTTCCACATATCTCTGTGACTGTCAGGGATTTGTTCTGGATTAGTGGAGAGACAAAGTGTAGCCTCTCCATCCTCACCCTCAATAACATCTGCAGTACCCTCAGTGCCATCTCCTGCCTTCATTTGGCTGGTTTATGTTCTGTCCCTTCCTTCTTTGTGTGCTTTTCTTTGCACCCATTTCCCTATATGCTTGCTTGTTTATTCCTCAGATTGGATTTTCCTCCCATGTCTTCAGGAAAGCACAATCTGTGGGTATTACATATAAACAATTCCATTTGAAAGCCCCCAAAGATGCACTGAAAGCAGATACTTGCATGAAATAACAGGGGACTTCGGATGTACAAGGAGAACTCTAATAGCTGGCTTGAATTTGTTTTGGTAATCTGGCCTTTATCCCAGCCTTTTTGAAAGGTAATCATCGTTCAAAGAGAGGTTTTCATTCACTGTAGCGTACACTTTATATTTCGCTGTGTAATGTAACCTTCCATACACTCAAGGAAAACAATTTCCAGAGCTAATTGCTGAACTCTGCAGATCTAATACTTTAAATGGGTTATGTTAGATAAGAGTTGAAAAAGAAGAAATGTTCTGGGGGAAAATTATTGTTTAGGGAACATTGATTTGGGTGAATTAATGTTTTCACTTTGGTTGATAGTTAAAAATGGATCCTTAAGCTAAGCCACATTTTTAGTGTAACATTAATGCTTCATTAGCTATAAACCTAGGGCGCAAGCTGACATCCATTGTTTGTTTGCTTTCTTAAGTCTTCAAACTCCAGTTGTCATTGCGTCAACCTGTGCCACAGGTTTTATATTGATTTTAATGCAAAACAACCCTATGGGGTTGTTGCTGTTTAATGGGCTCAGAGATGGGAGGATGCTTTGAATTTCTCATTGTTACTTATTCACTTTAGACAATCCTCTCCGCTCTTCTGTGTCTCAAACTTCTTATCATTAAAATTAGGGGCAGTGTTAATGATCCTACCTGACACAGAGATTGTAGAAATTAACTGATGACTATTTGTATTTGACAGTGTTTGTATAAAGGTGGTGTGTTACTTGTACTGCAGGAGCAGCCATCTGTCACACACATGCATTTAGGCTGCAATGACCATTTTGGGCTTGGGAAGTTAAGTAATTTTCCCACAACTATGTATTTGTTTATTTCTTCTATTTTTGTTAACTTTTTGTTGTATTTTAATTCAGAATATAGCCCAGGTCTGTAACTGCTATCAGTTATAGCGGGCTTATTGGCCCTATGGTTTGGGGTTATAGCACAAAAGTATCTATGTAAGAGGTCAGCACTGTTTAAAAGGTGTTAGTAATAAAGTAGACATAATGTTTGGGTTTAATTTCAATTTGTTTTCTCCCATGTAGTCAAATGTTGATGACAGATTGAGAGAGAAGGAATAAGTCACAGCGTTGGGACTTAAGGCAGCCTAATCAAATAAAGGGTATGTATGTTTGTTTTCCATAGTTCTCTTTAATTACCTTGTAAATCCTGTCATGCTTACCTTGGTTGTGTTTAAAGGAAGGTTGGATCTAAAGAAGAGACTAAGGATATGATATTTAGGTGAGGCCAGTCTTAGCCAGTGGAAGTAGAAATGTGACTGTGGAGCTGTCCTTAGCCAGTGAAGCATCGAGAGAGTGGATCAGGACTTCCATGGTAGGAGCCTGGCTCCTCCCATAGTCAGCAGAGCCTCTTGCTAAGGCTCGCAGCTTCTGTGTTAGGAAGCTCTGCTTCTCTACAGGTAAGGCATATACCTAAAGGTCAACAAGAACCTGGAGATCCCTACCTGTACCTCTGCTGCTTTCAGCAGGCAAACAATGGAGAAGGAACACAGCCCATCCTGATCTCAGGTGAGAGGCACTGGCTCTTGATCTAGTTGTACTGACAAGCATGTCGACTGCTGTCAGCTGGACTCTCATGCACTTACCAATGTGCTGAAATACCTCAGTTCTCCAGGCCTAGACTGACTTTCTATTTAGGCATATATCAGGTTTTCAGCCTGTGAACAGAGCTGGGCTATCCGGCAAGCAATGACTCATTAAAATGCAGACATCGCATCTAATTCCACTACTGAGTGTGAATTTCCTTCTCTTTCAGGATCTACCAACACTGGTGAAGTCCCTTCTGTGAACCATACAGCAGAAACCGGGTTGCTCCATCCCACTGGCAAACAGCCTAAGGAGGAGCTGTTTATAGGTAAGATGTTCAGCATCAACAGAAGCAATTAGCTTTTTGCTCCTTTCTGTTAGAAGGACCTTAAGGATTGTGAATTAAACTGATAATTAAGAGCTCGGCAGCTTTATAAACTGTTGCTATATTTGTACAATATTTGTACCAAGGTACTATAAGGCTACACTGTATTACAGAAGCCCATTGCGTTTTCATGGTTATCTTATTTCTCCTTTCTCTCTTTCTATTCTGTGAATTTGTATTCTTTGGATTATGTCCTGCTACATCTTTTGATCTGTTGCAGCTAAAATTGATCTCACCTGTGCATTTAACACTGTAACTTGAAAGGCATTCCTGTGTTTCTAAATGAATATCAGTATAGTACTGGCACTGTGTGGGGCACTGAAGGAGAATGAAGACCTGCAGGGTGGACTCACTGTTGAATGTAGTGTGGAGGTAATTCAAAGAACTAATCAGAGACAGACATAAAAAGAAGTTATCTTCTGGAATGCAGGAAGTCAGGTAGAATGAAAAGCAAACCTGAAAACCGTGAATCTGTTTTACATCAGTGAAGGCAGAGGAGTTCTACCCAGGATTAGTTTGGCCATTGTCAGCGCTTGGTGCTTCAGATAACATGAATTCCATAGCAACGAGTTTTTAACTTCAAGTTCCTGCGTGTAAAGATGCATATTAACAAGCAAATGGACTTAGAGTTTCATTGAGATCATTAAAAAGTATCTTTATTTTCCGCCCACCATCCTGCTCAGAAAATGGACTTATTTATGAAGTCCTTGATTAAGAATGAAAATTTCATGTTAGACAGATGCTGTCATTTTCCTCCTACCCCTCCAGCAAAAAGCCGTGTGCAATGTGCTGCACTGGGCTCAGAGGCTGAAGCATAGGTTGTTAGTGATAAGCATCAGCAAAACCTGCAACACATGCCCAGGAACTTAGTCAGATGAGTCAGATGTTGCATGGGCCAAGTTGAAGCCCAGAGAGAATGTTACAACACAGGAAGAAACCCCTGAAAATAACAGGAATTGGTACAGTATTTGGGCTGTAAACACAGGTTAGAACAGTCTGGGTATTTGCTTTAATCCTCTCTTATTCTATTTTGAATTCCAATGTTCCTGCTAGCTAAACCACTTTCCATTTCTGCTCTGTTTTACCATGACATAAGGAGAAGGGATATTTTGGAAGCTGGAAAACTGCCACTTGCACCACAATGGCATGCCACTAATTTTTGCAGGTTTTTTGAACTGAGTATTGCCACTCTGAGAGCTCTGTCAGCCTCTTCTTCTAGGATTCCCTACAGAGATCCTCACCCTCCTACAAGGCAGGACATGCCCCAGGTTACAGTCCTGTAGGCTGTGCTGCCCCACTTGCTTCAAAATGAGGCTCTTTGAAATGATGAACTGAATAGCCCAGAAGATCAGGCTTGCAAGTGCATCCTTAGGGTAGACAGGATGAGAAATGACTTTGCAGTGTGTACTGATGTAGTTTAGCATCATTTCAAGTAAAGGTCAAGTAGAAAGGTCCAACTTTCCGTAAGGTTGGTCTCCATGATAGGTTTGGCATTGTGGCAGCTAGGTGGCAAGAACCCATGTGTGTAGCATGTGGGCTGGCCTGGAATAGAGGTATTTGTGTCAGTCCTAGCCAGGAACATGCTTGGTGATGGGCATTTCAGTGGCTGATGTTGCACAGTAGCTCGTGGTAAATCAACCTCAATGGTAGGTATCACGAAATACTACAAGGGTCTTGACTTGCACCTTTGCTTACGTATGCTCTGCCATATATTTGGGTATAGTTCAGCAGGCAAAACAGCCACACTGAGGGAGAACCTCAAGATGTGTACAGTGATATAGTGAAGCCTCTTTTACAGAGG
The DNA here is from genome assembly GCA_002631895.1 of Agapornis roseicollis. Taxonomy (NCBI): domain Eukaryota; kingdom Metazoa; phylum Chordata; class Aves; order Psittaciformes; family Psittacidae; genus Agapornis; species Agapornis roseicollis. Next base: position 198,681 of record NDXB01009468.1, read on the forward strand.
GACAAACAAATCTCACTTTTACTTCTTTATTTTGTCTCCTTTGAGCAGAAATTCAGGCAAGTCATTTAATGTCACCTAGTGAGTTTTAATGGAGGCTTGGAAGAGGAAGAAAAAACCCCTCCTGTGTCCACTTGTTCCCTAGGTAGGCCACATTGCCCACAGCTTGTCTCACCACTCCCAGCGAAAGTTTGTGTAAGTCCTAAAATAATTTCATTCCACTGGCCCACAAATATTCCCATTTGGTCAGCCTTATATAGAGTAATTACTGTTTAACATGGCACCGCAGCCAGGTCAGGGCTTATTTTGGGTTATGGATTATAAAAAGCTGCTTGAAAAAAAGAAATGTGTTTGTGGATCTGGCGTTCTAAACAAATGAGCCCAGAAACTTGTTAGTTTACCCATTTTCTTTCACTTGTTTTGCTTTAAGGGGCAGCATTCATAAGAGCACTGGTGTTAGTACCAAAGGCATCCAGCCATCTCATCCCGGCTTGCGTAGATATGCCTGCACTTCAATTACATGAACTGTAATTGTTGGGTGGGCAGGTTTTGTGGTGATACTGAGTATTGTGGGGTGGCTCATGCTCAGGGAAGGGGTCAAGGTTTAACCAGTGGAGACATGGGAAGTTCATTTTCGTGAGCAGGTGATAGGTGTGATGGGTGGGAAACGTCTTGGCTCTGTGCTCTCCTCCACGGAGGGCTTTGCATTTTGTGTGCCTCGAGTGCTGTGCAAAGCAGGCAGTTCATTCCCACAGCTGTGCTGTGGTGCAATTAGCATTTTTCCAGACCAGGGCAAGTCCCACATCAAAGATCCTTCTTATTTTAATTACTTTGATCTAGACATATATATGCATGTGTCTTATGTTTGTGCATATATGGGTAGAGATGTGTGTGTAGCTAGAAAAAAGGAACATATGGCTGCGTATATACGTGTGTCATTTCTTATCTGCTACTAAAATACAGGTGTCTCTGTGGGAAACAAGTTGTTAAGCTGTTTATTGTACAAGAGTTCAGGAAGTTGAGAGTATTATATTCACTTAGATGGTTTCCCATGCTGGGTTGGTCATTTCAGCTCAAAAATTAGTATCCCAGTCTATTTCACAGAAGACCCCAATATCTTTTGTAATCATAGGAAAGAATGCTGCCCATTGGGACAGAGCAAGAGGTTATGGATCGAGAACAAAGGGTTTGGTTGTCCTTTTCTACTTAGTTTATGGCCTGGGACAATTCTTAGCACTCTTCTGTGCCTCTGTTTAATAGCAGAATGGGACTAGTACATTGAATTACCTTGCACAGAACTATTTAAAGATGAAATTGGAGTTTCGAGACCTTTTACTAGCCTTTGGCATCAGAGACATAGAGCAGCCATGAGAAGTATTCCTGTGGTTTGGCTTTATTAATGATATGAACTTCTTGAGAAGTTATATTAGTGAAGTGGAACTGGGAAACAAACCAGAAGCAAATAGGCAGAAATCAAACCCTTTCATGGACAGTTACACAATACACTAAGTAAAGATGGCTGTGTCATTGGGGTTTCTTTCTTATGAAACAATGTGAAATGCATATGGAAAATAGCTTCATCTCTGTAACAAAAACCAAGTAGACAATTGACATTTCAATAGTTTTTAAGACAAATCTAAAAAGAAATACATTGGGAACGATGAAAATCCTTCAAACTGGAAATCTGGGAACACAGGCTGTCGGCTCAGAAATAGCTCTCAGGTTTCTTGGCTCCTTCATCAGCTATGCCAGGCAAGTGGTGAATGGCAGCTCTGATGCCCAAATCCTTGACCAGAAGCAGTTACCTCATGATAAGCAGAATCAGGATGGGGAAATAGAGCTATGCATGCAATTTTTCCTTTGCTTGGGTTTGGGCTTTCCTGTTAGGTCATCCATTATATTATTCCTTATATCCATATATTTCTTCTTCCTCTTTTTCCAGGTTGTGCCTGTTGAGTGTTGGAGGTGATGAAGTCCACGTACTGCTTGCCTTTCCTGCTGAGGATAGGTACAATGTGGTCATTCAGGACTGAGCATATTGCCATTACACCTTCCTCCCCAGGTGGTGAAGCGAGCAGTTGAGCACTGTGCTAGTCATAGCAGCTCTGCCTTTCCATTGGATATTTCCTACATGTTCATGGTAAGAACCTAATTAGTTTTCCATCTCCAGCATATCTAATAGGCCCAGAGAAATGTTTTCATGTAGGCATTAAGAGTAAGGAGAAAACAGGTAAGATCCCAAGCCATCAGGGAGTGAATCTTTTCCATTGTGGGTTGTGTCTGAAAGAGCTTTCATTTTATTTAAAAAGCTTTTATTGATTAAAAAAGGCTTTGTTCATGGGGCTCTATTTTCTTGAGTGGCTGAAGCAGGCTTAACTCATGACAGGAGTTCTTACTTGAGTTCATTTTCATCATCTTGGTTGGTGCTAAATTTCATGCTTTTCTTCTCCGTAAAGGTAACTGGAAAAGAAGCACACGGTTTAGAGATAGAAGTGTAGGTTTCCTTCCAGTCCATTAATTTTCTTTCATGGAGCTCTGTACCACTTTAAGCGCACAATTGGGAGGAATCAAAACACAGACATCTAGACCATTACATAAGATCAAAAAGAGAACAGATTTATTTGGAAGCTGGGTCTAATGTATTTGTCCAAAGTCATGGACATTTTTGAGAGCTCAAAACATTCTTCCTGTTCTGCCTCAGGATGAAACTTAGATCATATGAACTGGAGAGAGATCCCAAAATATTTGAAGCCATTTAAGTAACCGTAGACCTAATTCAGAGTCCTCACTGAGCGAGGCCAAGCAGGGATTTGAACCTGATTTTTATGCATGCTCTTTTTTTCTCTTTCCTCCTTTTAATTTGAAGTTCCAGCTTATATTGAAGAAACTGTCCCCGTGGATTTCATAAAACTGGCTTTATCCAGGTCAGACACTTAGGATTTTTTTTTAACTGACCCAGTGTTTTGTGTCCAACCACCCCCATTCCTGAAATAAACAAATAGATTTGGCTGCAGAAATTTCCATTTAAAAAATTCCCTATGTTTTGCCTCAGAATTGTATTATTTTACAACAGTTGAAGTTCAGACTCTTCCTAACTGAACGTCTGTGTAACGTAAAGGACAGCGAGCAAGTGGACCATCCAGGCTAGGAAGATCTAGTATTTAGGGAGAGCAAACATCCAGTGTATGCGCATCCAGCCGCAGTGGATGGCTTTGCTGGGTTCACTGACCTCTTGTAGTCTGGATACATGTCTATTAGGGACAGGCTGGAAACTGGACTGAGTTCCTTCTGCTGCCAGTCCTGAACAGAAAAGGAAACACCAGTTTTTCTTCCCTAGTCCGGATGCTGACTCACCTGTGTGGTGAAAGAAAATAGCCAAAGGGTTGCTATTTCACCAGTGTCCCAACGTGCCTGGGGTTATTTCATCAGCTGCTTTACTTGGGCAAGTTGAACTGCAAAGCTTTAAGGCCTGAGGCCAGTTCAGTAGTTACTCAGACTTGGTCATGCGCTTGGTGCCTTGGTGTCTGAGGTCCCCACCACTGATAAGTGAGTTCTGTTCCGCAGTTTGTTTTGAAGCTATTGGCAACAACTAGTTGTTTTGCATTGGTGTTTCGCTGGTGCATGGTGTCAACACAAGCCCATTTTGCTCGCAGCTGGAAACACATTCCAACTCATCTGCCTCTTTGATTTGTCTGGCTCCAGGACTTGACCTGGTCTGTGGCAGGACCTGGGAGCTGCGCCACTGCTGCTGTATTTCACTGCCCAATAAAGGGGTTTTGGTGGGGCGGGAAGAGCCAGGCTGTCAGGGGTGCACAAGACAAAGGAACCACTATTCCTGAGTTCCTGAAGGCTGGCAGTGACCAAGCAGCACTGTTATGGTAGCTGAATGGCATCGGCCATCCTGATTCAAGCCAGGGAAAATTTCTCTGGCCTTGTGGAGTTCTTCCATGCTCGTTGCCTGCCCTAGAAGGCCCTCAGACCAAACAATGTTCTTAAAGCTTGCTGGAAAGGGCATCAATTAAGGTATTGCAGGAAGGAAGATTCTTCCCCTGCTATATACGTTTTCTGTATGGCCTAATGAGTACCTGAGCTGGGGACACTGGTTCAGATAGGCTACCAGAAGGGACGCTTGCTCTGTGCATCTACACCAGTGCTCATGCAGGACACTGATGGTCCTTGAATCGTGCTGGTTTGCCTGCGAGGTCAGGGTCTGAGCTTCTTATCAGGTAGAGACTGGCCTGAAGTTCAGGAGTAGAACATGCAGCATCTGCTTTTTGCCTAGAGCTCACTGCAGTGCTGCTTTGTTATCTGTCTGCCATCAACGCTCACCTCTGCGAGTGTGGCCAGTGCAGCTAATCCCTGCTTATCTGAATGCAGAGACATAGGCAGCAAGAGATTTAATGCAAATGTAGCATTGCGCAGCCCGTTCCTTCTCACAAACTATTGATTACGTGTCTGATTTGCTCTCCCCTGATAATAGGCCATAGGCAGAAGCCAATAATGCGGGGAGGAGGAAAACCTGTCATGATCATTCGATGCAGCTGGTGAGCCAATGAGAGGAGAAAGCCCGTGGATTGGGCTGGGAGAGAGCAAGGGTGGGGGAACTGTCTTAGCAACAGCAGAAAGCAACTCTTTCCCCCTCCCACCCTGCAGCCATGCTGGAAAGTTCCTGGTGATGTTCCTTAATGTATTTGTCTCGCTCATGCCAAGTTTGTACGTGATTTGTGTGGCTTTGCCGCGTGTGCCAGTTCACCCTTTTCTCCGTTGTCCTTTGAAGGGAAACTTTCCTTTGTCCGTCCATCTAAAACCAACCCGTGAGCTCAAGGTAAAGGGCTCTGATGCTAGATTCATCGCTAGGCAAGCCCTGAGAACAAAAGTGAGTTTTGTACTGTCTTTTTGTGTTTGGTATTTTCCTCTTGACATCTTTCCAAGACAGTCTCCTGTTGAAACAGTTACTTGCCAGTCTGCTGAGACAGTGGGAGCTGGACACCTTGATTGTATTTTCATCTCTGCTAAAGAGTCCTTATATGAAGCTGGGTGAATCTCTATCCTTCAAAACCCAGATCACTTTGTCATGTTGCTGGTTTGGGAATTAGAAGAAAAGATTCCTCAGTTAAGCCCTCCCTGTGATCTGTGGGCTGAGAAAAGCCAGTCCAAGGCACCATACTGCTTTGCCTCTTATCTTTCATCTGCCTTACAGCAGGAAATGTTCTTTCTGTCTCTCTGCCTCTCTCATGGTCAATCTCTCATTGGTTTAACCAACCGAAAAAGAAAATGGCACTTAAATTTGTCCAAAGCTTTTGAACATTTATTGGAGCCAAACACTGGCACTTTTAACACTTCCTTGAAAATGACCTTCCTTGTCCTCCTCTCACCTGCTGCCTCCTCCTGCTCATAAGCATTCACACGTTTATCTCGCTATTTGCATGCTGATAATAGCCATAGATTTTGTTAGTGCTGCATCTGTCGAGACGGCGGGGACAATAATAGAAGCACCGTCGGGACCAATATATATTGGTCTTAGGAGTGTGTCCAATAATGTCTGGGTCAGGGAGCCTTTAACTGTGGTGTCAGGGAATTTAGTCAGCTGTCATCACTTCTTAATTAAAAATAGCTGAGACTCACTTACATTCCATTGCTGTGTGTTAGCTCATTTGTCATCTTGTCCTCTGCTCAACAGCGAACCCCCTGAACACCTTCAAAACCAGACAATGGGCAGAAATGCTAGCAGCAGGTAAGAAAAGGGAGCAGAGAGCAGATAACCCATGCCATAAGCTGCTCTTTGGGTCACGAGTTTGCAAGAGTTCAGCAGGATTCAAAGGGGATGGGGGTGCATACCACTGCAGTATGAAATGTACTGTATGTCTATCTATTTTATAGAAGTAAAACTAGCCTCTACACAGACATGTGTCAGGAAATAAATCCAACAGTAACTGTTCTGGGGTTACAACAAACTTTCCTTGTGGACAAACCAACTTCTGTTTTTCCATCTTGAGTTTCCAGCATCTTCCCGTGCTCCAGTACTCCCAATGACAGTGTTTTTTCAGGATGATCCATCCAGACCTTTCCTATGTACATAAGTGAGTGGATTCCTAATTCCTCACTAAATGGAATTTAGTGGTATTTGTGATTGCTATCACCTTCCAGTAGGTTTCACTAATTTATTCCTGAGGGGACAGGGAGATGGGAGGTTACACAGAGGTTCACGAGCTGCAGAGGGAAATAAATAACATGCTGTAATATCATTACTGAAAGAAAATGCATCTCCCTCCCCCTGCCAAAAAAAGGAATTTATTGTGATTCTTGCTAATGCTTGGAGCCAAGGGACGGTTTTGGCATAGGGAGAATTATTCTGGCTTCCTTTTTACAACTAAATCAGAGGTGGAAGGGCATTAGACCAACTAACTTCCTGAAGTGGAAGTTGTATCCGGATTACCATATTTAATTGTCTGTGATTGACCTATCTTCCATGAATTTTGCTAATCCATTTTTGAACCTGTTTATATGTTTGGCCTCCACAGCATTGGGTGATGATGAATCCCACCATTAAATCACATATTGTTTGAAAAAGTTCATCCAGGATGTCCTGTACAATTCTATTAATCTGTCCAGTGAGTACATAGATGGCTATTGCCAGGGTTTGAGATTCCCTCAGCCAAAATAGGTGATAATTCTCCTTGAGACTACATCCACCCCTTGCACTCGAGAAGGGAAGTAGCACCAAACCTCCTGTGTTTCACCACCCGTCTTGAGCTGCAAGGGACCAGTGTTTGCTCCCACAGAGAGCAGCTTCTGCACTTCCAGTATTAAATGGTGATTCTTCTGACCATGCATAGTTATTTCCCTCTGTACTGTGTCCCTGCTGACTTGACTGAAGATCCAGTGATAATTGTTGATGTTCTAAGAATGTTGTATTTCCTTTAGAGGGGAAATTCCCATGCAGCTTGTGGGTTATACCCACATTAAGATACTCTGTTCAATCCAGTCAATTATTTTGGGTCCAGTACAATAAAGCTCTAGGGATAGACAGGGGTTTGACTCAGTATTGTTTGGTGATTTTGAGGTGCGCTGGTACAGAAGCAACAGGTAGAACCTCATCTGAACCCCAAAGCATCAAGCTAAGGAGAAACCTTCATGTTGGTAGAGACGTTTTCAGACTGCAGAATTCTTTTTGAAAACTAATTAAGCTCTGATGACTTCAGCTGTATTTTCAGCCCCTGATTAAGGCCATGATACTAATTAAACTCTTGAATTATTAAAAATGCAGAGAGTTAGACCTGTGTGCAATAGCAGACTCGCTTTTCCATGCTCTGGGACAGCAGTGGGAATATTTGGCAGGGTCCCCTGTGGTCACAAGTTTTTCTTTTCTTCTTTTTCTGTGTCTTTTTGTAAGTGGCTGCACTTTACTTGATGCAGAACTGAAAACTTCTGCTGCTGGGGTAAATGTCTCCGCTGCCTTGCAGCTAGACAAGTAAGTTTGATTAAAACCCAGCAAAGTTTTGGAAGGAGCTCTGGGTTTCGTGACATCCTGACTGTGGCATTTTCACTGAATGGGCTGTTGGGATTGAAATACCATCTAGTCCTTAGAGAGCGAGTCTGCTTTCAGTAGCAAAACTTGGAGCTGTGTTTAAGCTGCCTACTTTGTAGTCGTAGTTCAAAAGCATGATCAGTTATTTAGACCTCTAGCTGTCCTCTCACAACCACTCTCCTTGCTATCCGCTACAACATACATGCACCTCCAGTTGAGACATCTACACCAGGAGGTCTGATTGTGGCCTTTCCTTCAGTCCAGGTATGTTTTGGTTGTGGCATTACTCCACAGCAAGGTACCTGAAGAACGTTTTGATCTCTTTACTGTCAACATCCTAGCAGGCACACAGCACCTCTTCTGAGTAATAGCCATCCTTGTGTACCTATGCATCTTTTGAAGTAGGATTTTTGTAATCATAAGAAGGGCTCATCTCCAGGTGGATAGCTCTGCAGATGCACAATTAGCTGGTCATTGAGGTAAGATGGAGCTCTGTAGGCTGGGAGCTGAGCAAGCAAATATTGCCTCTCACTGTCTCACCAGCGTTGCTGTGTAGATACATCATGGAAATGTCTGTGTTTATTGTATTATATAAAGCCATGAGGTCCAGCAATAGCCTGAGCACCACTCCTGCATCACTGCCTATACTCTACTCAGTCTTCTGGATGTGCAGCCCTTCTAGTTGAGGCAGCATCTGTATCCCATCCTGTAGCCCTTTTACCTTGCCATTATGGAGGCTCTGCTGGATCTAGCAGTGTTTACCGCCAGTACCAGCTGGGGTATTGGAGGGATATGCCAGTAGGCAGTCTAGTTATAACTTGCCCAGAGGGAAGTTTCTTTCTAGAGCCTAGTTAGTTCATAATAAATATGTAAATTAAAAGAAGGTGCACAAGATACTATTCAAACACAGCAAGTGCGTGTCACATGCAAGGAAATCCTTGCTGGTGTGAACTGACAACAGTTCATTGGAGTCACTTGTCACATAAACACAACCCAGTGCCCACAGTTAATGGCAGGTGTGATGGTGAAGCCATGTAATTTCTTTTGCTTCCCTTCTCGATTGTCCTTCTTGTGTGTTAAAACAAAGAGCGAAGTGGTCATTACTTTACCTATGACAAGTGATGTTTTTTCATCCCCCTGCTCTAATGGGCTGCAGGTGTCTCCCAGCCAGCCCAGGCTAATAAGGATAGACATTCTGGCCACAGGCCAGAATTATACAACTGTCCATGGAGAGAAGCAAAGCAAAGACAAGGGCTGGGGTTGAGTGGGTTGGAAGGAAAGCAAAAGAAAGCATGGGAGTCACTCCATGCTGAGATTTTGTACTTTTGTTGTCTCCTGAAGTGAATACATCGGTCAGGAATCAAAGGTTTGCAAAGTCATTCAGCCCCTCCAAATTAGAAGGCGAACCATCTGCACGACAGGATGGAGCTCTCCTCAAAGGCTGCAGGCCAGGGCTGATCTCAGTGACACCAGGGTAAGCCTGGAGTATCTCCATCAGAGTTACAACCAGCTCACCCGGGATCTCAGATTCTGGCCTGGTGCATGCATCTTCCTGCCAGAATAACGTTTTGGACCCAGCCCTTTAATGTTGTATCACCATAGTGATGGGCTCCTCTGTTCCAGAGCTGATGAGGAATCACTGTGGGGTTGTCCAGTGTTAATTAATCCCTTTTAGGCAAAACTTAAGCTCAGTGGAAGCTGCAAGGACAAGGCAACCCATTCAGAGCTCTGCAGCCTCTCACTCCCTTTGATTTTAGCAGTATGTCTTGCCTGCGTGCCAGAGCAAATCCCTTGTGTTTCCTAGAAGTTAGAGCAGTGATGGGAAGTCAGTGGGAAGGAGAGATGTGTCGTACGGGAACTGAAGATATACATGTGTCCTTACAGCTTTACAGACAATGCTGTTTAGAAAGACTGGGTTGACATGCAGACTTCCCAAGGTGCTGCATTTTTTGGGTGTGAGCCAGACAGCAGCCAGGATAACCAAGCACAAAGGAAGAGCTGGATCTGAGACACTGGCTGGCTGGAATTGCCCCAAAGCATTGTAACTGATGGTGAGAGATGGAAATCTCCAAAGGTATCAATCTCTATGTTGATTACCTTAATGCCTTGGGGATGTCCCTCACCTGAACTACCTCAGGCAGGTCCCTAATGTTAGATGTGTCCAGGTCTAAGGGCACATCCATGGGGAGAAAGAGATCCCAAAGTTAGTCCTGACTTCAGTTAGCCACACCACAGGGTCACAGAGATGCTCTGATCCTGATTGCTAGACTGCTAATCTAAAACCAACCTGACTGTGTCTTCCTCTGTGCTGCTCAGGTTTCTGGGTCTGGAATAGCTCTCAGACACAACTGGAATGCAGATATACTCTTAAACTGCATCCTGAAAGATGTCAAAAGACATTACCCAACCCACCAAAATGGTTTGGGGTCCACATATCATAGTAGTGGACGCATCTGAGGTAAATTTACTTCACTTGATTTAACATGACAGATCCCAACCACCATTTTCTTCTCCAGATTTGTTTGGAGCTGGGATTTGGTTCAGGCCAAATGCTTTGTTTTGTTTGTTTATCCAAGATATGGTTTTGGATGCTTAGCAGGAAGGAAAAGAAAAAGCCATAACTGATGGATGTTTATTATGTTCGTTTCAGATCTCCTTTTGGCAGCTGGAGGAGAAGGGAATGCCCCCTCAAAGGAAGGATTACTGAGGCAAGTTCACATTGTATTCAAAGGGAACATAAGTGCTGTGCAATACACATATCACCACCACAACAGGTCAGTCCCTTTTCCTTTGAGTCACTGTCAGAGTTCTGTGAGTAGCATCCATGATAACTTAGACCCTGCATATGGATTTAATGGTGATAAAAATGATGCTAGATGGAATGTTTTATAGTATGCAAATGATTGATGAAAAGGAGTTTCCAGAAGTGCTTTGTGATGAGGCAGACTGAGTCAGCCTTGACTTCTGTGCCTTTTTGGATGACCTTTGGATCTTTGCCTTAACCTGACCAGGTAGGAAAAGTATGTGAATGCTTTTTGTGCTGAGAACACTGTGACATCTCTGAAAGTACAAATAATAACAGTGGCAACGAGCAGCAGCTTATCCAAGTCTTTTGTGATGACTTTAATTCTTTCTCTCTCTGCTTCACCCCTTGAGGTATCCAGTGCTTTGATTTCTGCCTTTGGATGCCAGTAATGTGTACCTAAGACTGGGGCAGTTCCTAGGAAATTGAACGCAGTTTGATTTAATTTGGAAGAATTTCAGATAGGGTCAGGTAGGGCTGGTGCAAACCTGTGTCTTGGATGGCTTTAGAAGTTATTCCCTAATCTGGCAGTCAGGATTTGGATCTCTTGATTAGAAGTGTAAGTTCCTTACAGTTCCCATAACTAGAACTCAGTTTTTGATGGCTTCCTGGTGCTTTGGTCATTCCTTTAGTTAACTTCAACATGGTTTTATGTATATTCAGCTGCTGAGAAGACTGGGTGCCAGTGTAAACCATTCACACTTATATTGGTGGTGCTAAGACTGAAAACTCTTTAGGTGCATAGTGTTTTATAGTGCAAGTGCACTAGAGCCATTCTCATCTCTTGTATGTGCAAACTCCTTGAGCATCCTGTATTACTGTATAGACTCCAAACCAGTTGAAGACTGGTTCTATCTAACACTGAGCATGCGGCTGGGCTGCCTGGGACACAGTCCTGTGCTTCTCCACATACCTTTGGGTGAGTGGATAGGAATAAGTGGGTGCAGAAGGCAGTTCAGGCTTCAGGCAGATTGAATACTGCTATGAAAGAGTCCATCTCTCTTGCTGACCATGTTGAGAGCTGAGAGCATAGGAGGAAGAGGATGGGTTCAGGGCAATGCTGTGCAGTCTTTGAAACACACTGCAGAGAAAGATGCCATATCTCTGTATGGAGTGTCCTGGTTTGGGAGCTGTTGTGGAGATGGGATACAGAACCACATGTATATTGGGTGGCAGGGAAATTACTTCATTTTCTTCTTCAGCTTATCTGAGGGGAGGAAACCGTAGACCTCATCTTCTTCTGAGTGGAAAAACTAATCTCAAGTACATATGTTTGAAGCTAGCAACAGCATGAGCCAGGTTAACTTGACTGAATAGGCACATGAGGCCACAAAATCTGACTGAGCCTAATTAGAAACCAGGATGCCTCCCAGCACTTAAAGGTTTCTGTTAAGATTATGATGAGCTGACAAAACATATTAGTGAGAGGTGGAATTGGTATGAGCCATGTTTGGCATTTTACTACTTAATGGCAGCAACAAGAAGCCCTGTATAGAGATCAGAGCCACACGTGCACAGGCCTGGATTAATTCATGCCACCTACCTTTTGGTGTTAAACACCAATACCTAAGTTAGTTGCACAAAGCTCTCAGAGTCCATGGGAAGGACTGACTCACCTTTGGAGATGCTGCTCATCTTCTCCGGAGCCCAAGAAGACTGTGCCATAAACAAGGCATCTCAGTTAATTGCCTGCACTTGGTTGGGATGAATGCAAGCCAAGATGTGGTGTCCACTCATCACAGTGAGACAACACAAAGCCCAAGTAAACTGAAAAGCAGAATAGCAGGTTCTCAGAACTGATTTGTAGGGGAGAGGCATTGTAGTGTGCTAGCTGTTGAATGCTGCTCAGTAGTTTGCAAGCACTGGTGAGGCTTTAGAGTTGAAGGAAAGTGCATGGCAGTAGTTTTATGTTTCTTTCCAAAGTGTATTTTGCTTTGAGGCAGCACTTTCATTACCACCACTAGCCTGGATTCCTCTGCCCATCACATTAATACAGGCAAGTGCACTGCCTCTGCTTGTGGGATCAAGCCATCAGTGCTGGAGCGGGGCCGTAAAACTGTTGTGTCTGAGCGCAGCCAGGCTGCCAGCAAGAAGCAGGGCTGATTGATGCTGGCTGACGGTGGGACCTATTGCCTACTAAACACAGTCCTCTCCATCCCATGCCAGCAGGTGCTTTGCCTATCTGGGCACTGCCAAGTTCCCTCCCGCTGTTCTCCTGAGTTCCAGTATTTCATCTTTGCTCGTGCTGCTGTTTTCCATCCCTCCGCCTCGTTCCCAGCCCTTGGTGTCTGTTCAGAGACTCGGTCTCATTTGCTGTTGTCCTGGTGCCAGAATTTCAAGTCCAAGTCGATGGAGCTGCAATGGGAGGACTCATGCTCGCTGGCTCCACCGTCTGGACCTGGCCCCAGCACAGAGCTCAGCAACCCCTAACAGGTCCCCTTGCTTTCTCTCCAAGAATATGATTAGAGGTCTGAAATTGAGCAGACAGCTGGTATACTCTCCCAGGGCAGCCTCTGTGTCTGGGCCTCCATTGTTTTTGTCCAAATCATATCTGATTTCTTTCCAAAACCGTTTCAGTCCGTAAAAACCAGACCAGGTGCCTTTGGTTGTGCTCATTCCTGAAATACCAGCTACAAACAAAAGCATTTTGGGTTGGTCTTAAAATGGCTATGAAATTCATTTTGAACTGGGATGGTTTTTATTTCCCAATTAAAGCATTTGAATCTTCCCTTATGATTTCCAGATAGAAAGCTGCCCTTGTTCTTATACCTGATTTACTGCATCCTCTTTTACTGGATCTTCAGAACTGCCTTGTGCCACGCTGCAGTCACTGATACCTCACCCTTCTTTGCACCCTGACATCTCAGGTATTTCACATAGAGTAAAACTACCAGATTTTTGGTTTTGCTGTAATATGCTTTCCAATTTTGCTCAGCAATTTGCCAGAATAAAGGAAAACTCAGAAGAAGCCTTACCAGCCAAAATTGGTGGAAGTGCTTAAGAGCTTGGGTGGCCTCTGAGCTGAGGTTTAGTTCTGCATCCCTGTTAACTGCCAAGCTAAGTGCTTTGTCCTCCAGACTGTCCTTCATCTAAACAGCATGAGCAGTACCACTGGCACCAGGGCTACGGAAGGGCTCCTGATGCTGCCAAGAAGATGGGTCCTCATTACGGAGCACAGATCTGCCAACCTTCTGTGCTGGGGAGTTTGCAAACTTCCACAACGCATCTGTTTTATTTCAGACCATGGATTGCACTGAATAGTCCTTTTGTGTGCTCTGTCTCTGACTACTAAAACTGGCTCTGAAGACGCCAGAGATAAATATGACAGCTACTGTTATAGAGTATCCCCTGGATACTGTGGCCTGACCTGTACCCACTGTCTATCTTAACGTTGTCAGTAATAATGTTTATATTGCTGTGTCAACTTCATTTCTTATCGTGTAACCAGAGACGGACCAAATGAACGTGGAAAGCTTTTCTGTACCTCTGCATTCAGGGTCATTTGGAGGTTCACAGATGGGACAGGCACTTTGCCACCGAGCTGTTTACCCTGACAAATGCCACGATGTTGTGTGTATCATTCAAGGGAGAAACAGCACTGTTTGAAATGATAGGAGAGCATCGCAAGGCTAGACTGAATGGCACAACTGCAGATTGGCAGGTCTGCCTACGCACAGTATGTGGTGTTACAGCAGGTTTCACAGAGGTAGGCTCTGTCCACGTTTCCTGTGGGACACTGCCTTCCAAACTTGCACAGATTCTCTGCGTGGGTGCTACAGTAACGCTAACCATGGCTTTGTGCACTGTGCATGGTCATTGTTAAATTGGCTTCATTTTGCATTGCAGAAATTAATACCCTTCAATGGCAGGGGAAATGGATTTGTGCATCTACCTCTGGATAAAGGTGTGTTTGCATACAACTATATCAATAGCCAGGGAATGCGAGCATTCCTGTGCCTGGCATAGTGTTTGTCATTACCTGCCTGGGAGCACCTGGCCCCAGTGAAGTGGTTGGAGTAAAAAGGAAGGCTGTTGCATTATACCTTTGAGCACCAGGTCTTTGATGCCTGAATAAGGGTTTCCATCAGTTGATCTTATCTCCAGAGAGTGGGTATTTCAGAAAATGTGACCCATTTCATTTGTATTGAAGCATAGGCAGCAGAAAGAGGCATGCTTATGCCTCTAGTGCTAGCAGTTCAGTTGCTGGAGTGTCACCAGTTCAAGACATCACCCAGACAGATCCACTGGGAGCCCAGCTCTCCCTGTGCTGTCTCTGGACAGTGTTTGACCAGACTGCTTTTATCTCTCTAGTCTGTCTGTGGGAGTTGAATCTTTGTACAGAGACTGCATTGCTTGGCATCTAATCTGCACTAGTTGACTCAGTCAGCCTCAGAAGGCAAGGAGGGGGGAGGGAGATAAGTGGGAGGAAGAAAGGTGGGAGTGGAAAATAACTTATTTGAGGGGACAGCAGGAAGCCTGGGCTCATTCGCATCTTGGGAATTGCTCAGGACATGACCAAGTGAGTGTTTCCTGATCCCCTCTTTTTTTGGTTGTTTCTGTTCCACTGTGGGCCAGGAAGAAAGGATCAGTAGCAGGGCACAATTGGTGGAATGCCAGCATGGGTTATGCCCTTAGCAAATGTCCCTAGAAAGCCAAGTGTCCCAGCTGGGTGGTAACCTTGACCCTCCAGAATAGCTTGCTTGCAAATGTTTTCTTTATATTCCTTTTTGTGCTACCTGGATTTCCACTGAGGATCACTTATACAGTCCAGTCCTTCCTCATGCCTTGAGAGGAGTCGTCTGCATGGAGGATATTTTAATACACATTTGCTTGTTATTGTTTGCTTTTTCTGTGGGGAAATGGATCAAAATGGAGACTAAATGAGGATACAAACCATTACTGCTTTGGGACAAAGAGATGGAGTTATTCCAACCTGCAGGTTATTCAAGAAGAGATAGCATTGTGGAGGTGGAGCTGTAGAGCAGGACAGGAGGGAGACATGTGGGTCTTTTCAAGTGCTTTGGGACACTCCAACATAAAAGTTGCCATGTGAATGTCAGATATCATTATCCATTATCATGAGAGTTGGGGATCTGCTCACACTTTGAAAGATCAATAACCCCACATTCTCCAAACAGGCAGAGCTGGGATCACAGGATGCCCGTGCCATGTTCCATGTACTTCAGGGATTGATTATGTCTTTTCTTTGTCTGCCCTAATTAAATCAATAAATGGCCTTTGTAGCCACCTGTGTAGCAGGTGATGAGTTGAGGTCACTGAAGATCAGGGCATCCTGGCAGCCTTTGAAATAGAAAAGGATTTTGATCCAGAATAGTCAGGGTGTCCCAGTTTCTTAGTCCCTTGGGCCAGCTTCTTCCTAGAACAGGGCTCTGAAGGCAAATAGAAAAGAACAGAAGAGATTTGTCTTCTCTGAGGGATGATCTAAGAAATCTGGTATTTCTGTTGTCTCAAACCTTTCACTGTTTACTCCAGATGTCACCTGTTTTGTTTCTTCTATGCTTCTCCTATTAACATATTAGTAATGTGGTGATGATTAGGTGAGGAGGTTATGGGTCAATTTGCATTATGACTTAGCTTCTAGTTGTACTGTAGCAACTCCTGGGTGTACAGGCATTGATGGGAACTGTATTGTGTGCTGTATAAACTCAGTGCTGCTTTGTCAAGGTGAGATCATTGTAAGTGGAAGTGGGTAGAAAGAAATTTGGATTCAGATTCCTCTGGGTCCTGCAGTTGTTTGAAATCCAGATCAACTCTAAATGGATCCGAATTTTACATGCAATACATGTTTCACATCAATTCAGCCCGAGTGTAAGATTGACACAGCCTCATTCTCCGAGATGAAAACAAATGCAAATCCATGTGCTGTGGGTTGTTCTGCTGGATTAGCCTGTTTGGGGTTTTTTCCCTCCCAGATTGATGCAAGGACATTTGCAGGTGTTTTCTCTGTGGTAGCTGTTTGACACTGAGTCCTGGCATGCAGATGTTTGGAAGAGTGGCCACTGTGTCTAGTGAGGCTGCTGCCATTAGCCAGCCTTCTTGGACAACGGGTGTAAGCAGAAACCCAACTTTGGAAGCATGTGTCCTTCCTTGCCTGCATCTCTCTGAGATGGTTCATTGTTCCTGGAACCTCACACCTTGAGGATTACCAATCCAAACTAAAACAGCACGAGTAGGATGAGGGGATTATTTTTTTCTCAGGAGTATAAAAATGGTATCTTTTAACCTGTCAGTGTGCATTTAAAGCACATCTGAGCTTTGAAAGAGGCTGTCCAAAAAGAAACCCAAGAGTAATAAGACTGTGTTAGTAGAGCCAGTATGCATTGAATAGTCTCTGTGGTGGTAGAAAAGCCTTAGGCTTCAAGCGATTGCTAATTACGTGGCTCTATTCCTTTTTAAGCAAATAGCATGCAAGGGTTGTGAAGGTTGTGAAGGAGGGAAAGTGTGTTAAGCTGTGGAGGGTTACCAGGCTTGGGCTTGGTGTTTTTCCTTCTTTTTTCCCATGCTTCAATTTGGTATTACAGACTGGGCTCTGGTTTTAAAATGAAGCCGCATTCCCAAGTCCTGCCATCCATCTCTTAGAGCCCCTGTGTAAAGGGCACAAGTTATTCCACCTTAAAAAGAAAAGAAAAAGGGGGGCTGGAGTGTGTGTGTGTGTGGGGGGGAGCAAAACCCACGCTGTGCAGAGAGGGAGAGAGTTACAGAAAGTGGGCCCCCTGCTTTTCTCAGAGGGGGAATGTAAGCAGATCCTTGCTGAAACTGCTTCACTCAGCAGTTTTCAGCTTGTTTTAATTGGCCTGGCCTGAAAGAATTCTGAATGCTGTACCTGTGCCAATGAAAATGCAAATGTTTCCCCGAGACGAGGCACTCGGAGTGCCTGTGTCCCAGCTCTGATAGCAGCAGCAGGGGCATGGAGACATGTATGTGATAGGAAATGGGGAGGCCTTGATCTAACTCAGCTTAGAAAACAAAAGGGTTTTGGAAAATGAAGTGTGAATGAGGCAGAAAAGGGCAAAGCATAGGGTACCTACAAGAACTCCTCAAAACCAGGGGCTTTTCTGTAGTGAAGCCCGTTACCCTCTCACCTTGCACTGGATCATTGAATCCTTTACTAATTTACATGGGAACTTGCTATCTCTTTCTTTTGTTTAGTTGTTATTTACGGTAGAAGGTTTCCTGTCAGTAAGAAGGCTATTCCTTCAAGTGCAGAGATGCTGTCAGCGAGTGCACCTTTACGGCCAGTGGATACGATGGTGCTGGGTACCACAGTGTGCCCTCAGAGACTGTCTCTCTGTAGGAGAACCAAGGCTATAAACTGATCCCAGACTCTTGCTACCTGTAGGAATGAATAGGGTGGACTGGGAGGTACTAATTCCACAACATAGGTATTACAAATTATAGGCATACAAAAGTATGTTCTCATGCATCAATAAAACATGCCTCCTCATAAAGGACATGCACTAAAGTCCTTGAATGAATGACTAAGAAAAATTACCTGGCTCAGCTTGTTTTCTGCTTCATGTCAAATTACAGCCCAGTTGTGAGTTGGGAAAAGAATTAATTTTCAATAAATGGTTGATCAATTCTTTTCTGTCTTTCTAACTCCCTATCCTGTAATGAATATGCATTCCTTGCATTTTCCAGATAAATATCCAGCATCTTAGGGTATTTAAAATTAGATCTGTATACATTTACAGAGTAATGATTATTCTGAATTTCATCTGAGGCAATTAAAAAGCATCACGATGACATTTAAGGTGATATTTTTCTCCCTTATGTTAAATAATTATAAATAATAATAATGATTAAACAAATTATTCTGTTCCTCCCAGTCTGGATCAACCTTTAGGTTAATAATCTAAATCATTAAAATTCATCTGTCTCTCAAAGGATTGAGTAGTTAAAAAAATTGGAGGAACCTTTCTGCGTAAGGGTGATTGATAATTACCAAAGCAAAGATGTTTTGTGGGTAGAAATTGTGAAGGCTCAGCAGATTCACTGCGTTATTTATTGGCCTTGCTGATATTTTCAACAATGAAACACAGCACAGTTTTATCAACTGATGTCCTCTTTGTAGGATGATGCTGAGGTCAAGTCCAAGCCTGTTTCTTCAGAGACCGGCCCTCAGGTATTCACTGTTTGCAGCTACAAACTCATTTAGTGGTCTTAGGTCACTGATGGCTTGTTTTTGAGGTTACTGTTTAATTACAGTGGGAGTTAGGTCCTTATATATGTGTGTATGAATTTATTTATTGTTAGTATTATCATTATTATTCCTGAAATTGCCCCTCTGTGATTTCTCTCGATTAAGTTCAGTCATCTAAAATCTAGCTGTCTCTAGACCAAGCTACTCAAGGGAATAACTGGTGGTGCCTGTCATTTCCCTATTGGAAATGCTTTAGGGTTGGTTGATTTGCCCCCACAGGTGTCTGTTTCTCTTTCTTTGTGATGTAGAGTACCTAGAAAATGAGAACTGAAACCCAGGTTTTAGATGGGTACAGCTTAAAGATGAACAGGACCCAAGCTGCCTCTCAGCCTCTGTAAACAGGAGCACTCTTTTCCCGTAGACATTGCGAAGACAATGGGGTAAAACCCCTGAAATCCTGTTTAGCTGCTCCATTGATAAGAGCAATCTAAGATGACTACCTGAAAGGTGTATGGTCTCTTTTGGACTTTACACTTCTCTGGATAATCAGACTTGCCTGGCCACAAAGCACCAAGGAACAATGGATTTCCAATGCAGGAAGGAAGGATACAGCTTTCCCTCAGGGTTTTATTGGCTCGTGAATTGCTCCACCTATTTGCAGAGTTTCTCAGAAGTAACCTGTGTTCATCCATCTTTCCCCCACCTCCCTCTGGGGTATTAAATCTCTTCCCACTCTACTAAAACCGAGCCTTTATGTTGCCTTAATAAATTGCTTTGCTTGTTGAACGTGACTGTGCTTTGCAGGAAAACACCCACTTCAAAGTAATCAGGACCAAATAGGTACCCTATATACAGGACACAGACTACGGAGCCCCTCTTTTAAAATGCAGGGGGCTGTGGGACTGTGGAATTATATCTGATTTCACTGAACACAGACTCCAGCTGTTGATAATGCTCTCTTCTGTCTTTCTGTCTCTCTTTCTTTTTGCCCACCTTTATTCCTTAAGGACATTTTTATATTCCAGTCTTGGTTTGCCCCTTATATCTCCCTCTTTCCCTCCCTTCCATCTCCTAGGCGTCCCTAGCTAAGTATTAATGCTGGTATTCCAGCTCAGATTTAAAGTCCTCTGAGACGCCATAGTCCAGCCCTAGTATCCAGTCATTGCTCACTGCAGACGGACTGACATTCCCTGGAGAACAGCCTTGCTCAGGAAATGTAGCTATTTCCGGTCTTGGCTGCAGGGAGGAAATGAGGAGGCAGCAGTGGAGATATTTTCTGTATTTGAAGGGATTTTTCCTTACTTTATAGCAAGGAATAGTCTTGCAGCAAGGGGCTGGTTGAAACCCTTGGCCCAGGGAGGTGGTGTCTGAATGTGGTGTTGTGTTAGACCGAGGTTCACATGAAGGCTTGGGATTTGAAAGCAGCGAAATGTCAGCAAATGATCCCAAGATTTGAAGCCAGAATAGTAAACATGACCTCATAAAGCCTTTCTGCTGCTCTCATTTGCTTGTTTGTTTGATTTTTAGTTTGCTTGTTTGTTGTTTCTTTGGACACAAACAGTAGAAAGTCTCTTCAGAACACAGCAGCGCCTTTCGGGTGCTGCACATGGATAGATTCCCATCTGCTTCCACTGCAATGAAAAGGATTTCAGATCCACTCTAATACTGGCCCACTTCTATGTTCATTTTAAATAGAATTTCTTAAAAGGAACCTCAGGAGAGCGTAAAGCAGTCGAGGGTATTTTAGTTTTAATGGAAGACGTGTGGCAAATCCCCTAGATTGTTTTAAAAGTCTCATTCTTATTAGTGTGAATATCCTGTAAATTTCTGCTGCGAGGTGTGGTTAAAACACTGAAAGTAAGTTTTATTCCATGTAAAAATGTTGCTGCACCACTAGCCTGATTTTTCTCCCAGTGAAGCTTCTGTGATTGTGGGTAAAGCATTAACGGCGGTTGTCAGTGCGTTGTGTTGCATTAACGCTTCGGAACTGGAGTCGCAAACCACAGCCAAAATCCTGCCATCACCTTATGAACACAAACAAGAGCTGGCCTCTGCCCTAAGTGTGCGTATTACAAGAGTGCCTACAGCGAACATTTCCCGACAGAGGAATGCATGACACCAGCCATATATGTGCCCCAAAGGAGCCCTGTATGTTATCTGTGCAGCCCCTGGTGTTTAGGACATAGTGAGGTGTTTGAAATGCCAACACAGGGGATACGAGCTGGAGCGGTGCCTTTTTGTGCAAGGGGTGGCACAGGTACTTAATATTTTGATCGCATCCCAGGACTTGCTGTGATGCCCTGGTATTGACTGCTGGGTTGTGTTTTGCTTTCTGCAGGTAGAACTGTGTTTAGGTTGGGTGTTTGGTGTATTCTTGCCACATATCTGTTGCTCGCAAAGCAGTGAAGCCTGCAGGCTGTAGCTCTGAAGAGACAAAAGGGAGACAAGGGGGGAGTGACTTGCTTGTAGTCATCCACAAGGAAAACATAAATCTCCTGACCTGCTATACAGTGCTTGTTCCCTTAGCACCCACTGCCTCACAAGCAATATCCCAGATCTTTACGTATGTGATAGTCCCGCAGAGTTCAATTGTGGCTAAGGAAACACAAATATTGTTCCTCACATGTGGAGAGTTGCTCATGTAGTAATCAGATGAAGAACAGAGATATCCATCTCAGTCTTATTAACTTCATCACACAATTCATCATTGAAGTGGGTAACTGAAGGCGCAATTAGGCACTTGTGATTTTGGCTAGTGCCTGCAGAATAGTGTCCTATTGTATAATTTTGTTTGGTTTTGGTTTTATATAGTGAAGCACAAATAACATTTGCTCATGAGACAGACTAGGGACACACTGCCAGAAATAGAGGCTCCCAACAATTATACAGGATGTTGCTGTGGTGTTATCATATGATTCATCCACTATGAGTATGAACAATTGTTAACCTCAAGACACTCTCACTTTCACGCCCTCTGGCACACATACCACTGAGGACAAATATCCTCAAGATGAGTAAAACGTTAGGACTGGGATTTCAACTCGTAAAGGTCAGTTCATTTCAGGTTTATATGTTAAGCCTTAATTCTGCTGTGTCCAGTCCTTGAGCATGGGGGTTATAAGGAGGATTTTCTGCAAGCGATATGATGTTCTTGCTTAGTGAATCCTTTTTGGATGGTGATGGACCATAGTAATGGCTGTGGATAGTAGCTATCAAAATGGAAACCACTGAAATCAGTTACAGACAGAGTAAATTTGGCTCAGATGATCTGATACAACTGAATGTAGGAGGGAGTTATACTGAGGAACACATCCACTAAAGCTGGAAGAAACATGGCCAGAGGTATTGAAGCTCTGATGCAGGTGTTGTTCTTGTGTCTGTGCAGGCTTTGCTTGACTGTAAGCTTGGCAGTTATAAATTGGTAGAGCAGTAGGGCTTCTATCACTGAGCAGCTGGACTTTGAGACTTGTAGCTGCAAACTTGCATGTTCTGAATGTCCCCTACCATGGATAACAGCCGGATAATGGATGAGCTTCTACGCAACCCCTTTTATTGTAAGCGTTTTGTTATCTTACGTAGCATAATGCTTCTCTTTGCCATAGGTGGTTGAGGGCCACCACTGGGTGTTCCTTGTGCAATTAGTTTGGTTTAATTGAGTTTAATTTAGTTGTGGACCATCCTGTCAGAACTTGACTCAGGCACTTGCTGGTTGGTCAGCCATCTTTTCCTGGCTCTTCTCCTTGCGAAGTCGCATCACTAGATGGCAGTGCAATGGCAAAAACCTGCCCTGCCTCTGCTGCCGCCGACAAAAGTGAAATTTCACCTAAAATTGGCTGAAATTTGAAATTTGACTGCAAAACGACCACACCTTCAAATACCTCTGCAACCTCCTCACGTTCCTGTAATGCTCTTTGTGAAGACCTAGGAAAAGTCTTTACTTACGGCCCAATGGCTTAGGAGCTACCCCAATTTATGCTACCCAAAAATTCAGCCTCACAGGGGTATCACAGCCATACTTGTGGTTTTCATGAGGTTAAGTCAGGAAATCTGGGGACGTTTTCAAATGCAGAAACAGTAAAGCAAGAAAACAGAACATTTTCCTTCAAAATGAAGCTTTCCTCACTCTTCAGCTTTGGCTCGTGCTCTCCCACAGGGTAATGGCTTGAGTTGCTTTGCAGCCCCAGCCTTTGTGGCGCAATAAGTTAAGCTACAGGTCATCTCATTTCAGTTTGCTTGAAATAAAATGGCTCTGCAGCATTCAATCCTGTTTTGTGACCCAAAGGGGAATTTAAGTGGTGCGCAGGTATTGGTTTGCTTTCCTACAGGGAGAATTCTATCCTGTGAGACCAATGTAACTGAAGCGTATGGAGTACGTGTGTTCATAGTACATGTGTTCATGTATGGTTTTTTTAGATCTGGATTAGCACCCTCATTTATGACCAAGACTTTAACAAGGAGGAAAATGTCACAGTATAGGAAAATAAACAGGGTGGAAATAAATGGCAGAAAGACAGTGTACACCATGCTAAACATCGTCCCTTTCGGACGTCATGAAGACAGCTGTTGGCTGAGAGTGAGATCTGAAGTTCTTTGTTAGGAAACGTTATTGCTGAGATTTTCACTGTTTGGATTTCCTGTTTTCCTCACTTCTGAACCCTTTAGCTTTCGTAATCTAAGCAGGGTCAGGTCTGGTCATCCGTGGGGAAACAGACTGGCTGAACAACAAGGCTATGTGCTGCAAGAACAGCACTGGGGAGCCAGTAGGTAAACGGCTGGGTAGGTTATGGAGTCAGCCAGGATTCTCATCAGGGTCTGCTCTGACCTTCTGTGCAGTGCTGGCCATAAGGTTTCCCTGTCTGAACTGCATCTGTCTGGATAAAAAATATCTATCCTTGAGTTTAAAACACTGAGTGATGGCAAACCACCCACTGTCCTTCACAAGCGCTTCCAGGGGTTAATTGCCTTTGGCTGTTAAAAATGAGTGTCTTATTTTTGGTCAAGTCTACTTAGCTTTCATTTCCTTGTCACTGCATTTGGTTATACATCTATCTGTAGACAGAAGAGCTCTCATGAAAATTTGTTGTAGAAGTCTCTGATACCCGGATATGATATGCTCCAAAAGATGCTCCAAGAGCTGTCATCTCCCAGATAGGATGTGAAATTCAGATTGGAACCATTTGATCTCCCTCAGAAAACCATAGTCTTTTAAAAGAATGTGCCAGAATCCATTCAGGTTTGACTCTAATGCTGTGTCATAAAGTGCTTTTAACAGTCCCGGTCTGAAGTGGTGATTTCCCTACATGCATGTGTGTTTGTGTCTTCATTGGCTGAATACTGTGATGCTTTTCCTGGCAATAGGTAAAGCAAAGTTAGCTCTAGAAAGGATGAAATTAAACCAGTGTAAAGGTGCATGACTGAAAATATATACAGAGAGGTGGAAAAGTCCCACCCACTCTGCCCACACTTGGTCATATAACTACACCAGAACAATTGAAAGGATATAATCCTGTTGTGGTAGGTGCTGTTAATGTTATTGTGTAATATTATTTGTCACCGTGTGGTACTTCACAGTTGCTCTACATAAATTGATTAAACACTGTACAATATGGGTGTGCAGCAGGTGAGCCTGTGGAGTAAATCAGTGCTGTCTGTCAGTCCAGTTCTTTGTGTAGAGCCTGAAGGAACAACTGACATGGGATACTGAGCTCATTTTATCTCCTGCACATGTACCTGGTGTAAGGTAGGCTTGGTCCTGTCTCACCATCCCTGGATTATGAGCAGAAATTCTGTGCAGTACCATCTCTGACAGCATCTCTCTCTACCATCATTCAGTTTCTTACACCAAACACTGTTTTTCACCAGTAGATAGGCTAGATCTATTCTGGATCGGTCTTCACAAGGCTGATGTATTTTCTTCCCTTCCTAATTATGCATGGCCCGTTTTCTCACAGCTATACATTGACTTTTCTCAGGGTTATCATGGCACAGCTTATCCATGGGTTTGAGTTCTTTGGTGATAGTGAAATTCTTCCAGCTGTAATTGTAATTAGTCCAACTTTTTTGAAGGACAACTGAGAAGACTTTCCAGGGTGGTGTTTAATGGTTCTGTTTGTCCCAGAACCTCTACCAAATGTCTTGGATTTCACTTTCAAATTTATAGATTTAGGGGATACTATGCTTCAGAACTTGATTCTCTTTTCACTTTCAGTGCTGACTTGAAGAAAGGCAGAGAAATTACCTAGGTTATATCAGCATCATTCATTTGTTTGTAAGAGGATAACTGGGTTCTTGAGTTGCTGGATGGATATTATAAAGCTGTTAGGTATCTGACAGCATTAGGGCTATTCTACAAGATGAAGAGCAAGGTGACCCTGGGTTCTGCTGTGATACGTGATGCGTATGCATTTAAGTAGGGCAGTATGTCCCATCTCTTCTTCTCCAGAGCAGGTGGACCAGCCACTGGCTCCACTTCTCCCACTCACTGACCCTCCCAGCATTGCTGCAACAGGACGTTGTGATTTACAAGGACGGGCCAGCAGGAAATTCCTACCTCCGCCCCCCCACAGAAAGGAGGAAGCAGGAGAAGCGCCGTGACTCAGAGTCATGCCTGAGTCACTGCATACGCGGTTCCTGGGGTGGTGCTCGGCTCACACCAGCCCTTATCCTGACCCTGCACTCAGTCCTGGTCACCATCCGCTCAAGTGCAGCTGGAATTAACTTGACCTCCTGCACTGATGCCTGGAGTTATGTGAGGGGGAAATGAGAAGCTGCATATAGAAAAAGACCTGATTGAATTAATACTATTCTATAATACATGAATAAACAGCTTATAGCAGGTGCCTGGCATCTTATGATAATCAACAGGGTATTTATTTGGGATCAGAAAACATACTCAGCTGAACAAATCTCTTATCTGTCTTTGGCTTACCACAGACTTGCTGAAATTGGATGGGGACATTTGCTGTTTAGTTGCAGATAATAAATCAAAGGGCTGAAGAAACTGCAGGAGAAAGGGCATGAACTGACCAAACATTCAGCTTATTGTAGTAGCCATCAGCACAGCCAAAGTGAAACTTTCCCAGCAAGTTTTCACTTCTCTCAAACCCAGTTATTCCCTGCAGACAGCTGAGTTGTCTAAGTAAATAGAGGTCACTTTACCTTGACTAAACAATGACTTTGCTATAGTCGGTGCCAGCTATGTAACAGTTACAAAATGTACTTTAAAGGCTTGTTGGAAGCAGGCTGCCAGGGTGAATGAACCAGTCAGTCTGGTCTACTTTGGGCAGGATTTAGGATGCTTAGTTAAATGAAGCTGTGGTCGGATCAGCTGATCCCGTTCTTTGAGTGGGGATATAGTATGCAAACGAACAGACGTGTCTAAGGAGGAAGCGGACAGGAGCTGGGGGAGTGGAGAAGGGATGACTTTCCTCTGATGTCAAAAATCCCATCATTCAGTGCTCGCAGAGAAAAAGACAAGAGGAGAAGAACGTGGAGAAAGAGAGAGGGAGAGAGAGAGAAGAAATGAAGGGAAAGGACACACTCATTTCCTTCCCGAATCATGTAGGCTAATATTGTCCACCCTAATAGGATGGAGAAATGAGCCTGATCCTGAGTGCCAAGTTCTGCACAGCCTTCCAAGCCCCAGGGATTGTTCACAACCCCATCCCGATCTGGACTTGGTTAGTACTGCCTTGATATGAATAATCAAGTAGATAAAAATTGTCAAGAAAACTTACTGCAGTTTCCTCAGGGCTCTCTTTGTGTTATCTTTTTCTTTCTGGCAATTTTAATGGTCTGATCATTGTTCTGTGTTTCTCAGAGGTGTTAGATATCCAGCTCTGCTAGGATTGCCGCAGTGCTGTGAGAAAGGACCAAAGCTGGCTGTAAGTGAATTAGCTCGAGCCCCAGCCGCAGGAGAGCTGGAGTTGCCTGGAGCTCTGTCCAGGTTGCTAATTCTTCCTTCCGAGGGGTTGGTTTCAAAAGGTGCCAGATTTGTCTTTTCGTGCATTTTGCTATGTGCCGTTGCCTGTAATTAGTTTCTCAACTGGAAAAGCTTTCTCAAGTGGGAAAGACTGGGAAAAAAAGGAAAGAAAAAGGAAAGAAAAGGCAGAAAACAACCCCACACATTTTTGGCAATGGGTTGTTTTTCTGAGCAATTAATTAAGTGCTGATTTTAAAAGAATTTGAATGAATCCTCCTTGCACTCTGTGTCAAGCGTGGATCTTGTATTAATCACTTCACTCCTCTCTGACTGAATAAGGGCTGAAAGAGATGCAGAGAGTAAAAATTTCCTCAGGAAATGAATCAGACGAGGAACCTATGCCTCATCTCGCCTCCTACAAATGAAGAAAGAGAGGATTTTGTCAATGGTGGGTCAGTTTACAAATATGTCCTTTGCAGTGTGAGTCATAAGTAGTGATACATTTCACAGCAATGCAACCACAGATGCAGTCTGAGTCCAGGACCGAATGCCAGCTAAAGATAAATAGAAATGAATCCTCATGCCTGTAATAGTAATGAGAAGGAAAATGCAACCTGTCAGACCTGCTTGTGTGTCAGCCAGCTCTTGCTGCTTTTTAAACCTGTGGCAAGTTCTTGCTCACTTTAATGGGAGCAGAATAATCCCTCGGGATATGGTCTTATGCTTTCCATTTGCTGGTAAGCAAGGAAGAGATGTGGATTTTTACAGAGCGGAGCTGGTAGAGTACCTGCCCTGATGTGGGCACCTTTAGTTTGCAGCACTGGAGCCCTAAGGAGAGGGGGCAGCATTACAGTACAGTCTCCAATCACATATGAATGCTGCCAGGTGGATATCACAGGGAGGTGATAAAGGAAGCAGGAGCAGGTTGGAAGCAGCACTGTTTCTGGAGCTGGCTGCAATGTATTATTAAGGTTGAGATTCCCAAAATGTTGGACAAATATTTAGGGTTTTCTTTCTAAAGTGCCAGCCTTTGTTAGTGTTATAGCTACTAAGAGATGTGTAAAAACTGTTGTCGTGTAGCTACCACCAAGATTTGTTGTTGTTTCAGTCGTGGGTGAGATAATGAAACCTAGCAGAAAATCTGAGCTGAAATACAAAGATTTGAATAGTTTTCACTGGCACCACTTTCCCCCTAGTGTTTCCCAAAACTAACCCTGTGTTATTACCCATGGTTTTCTTTACTGAGCTTCCTGTAGTCAACACTAGCTTGCCAGGCTTTAAAACTGTTAGGCAAGGAATCAGATATGGGTCAGATACTTAGAATCCCAGACTGGTTTGTGTTGGAAGGGAACTTAAAGCTCATCCAGTTCCAACCCCTGCCACAGGCATGGACACCTTCCACTAGAGCAGCTTGCTCCAAGCCCCTGTGTCCAACCTGGCCTTGAACACTGCCAGGGATGGGGCAGCCACAGCTTCTCCAGGCAACCTGTGCCAGTGCCTCAGCACCCTCACAGGGATGAGTATGTAGTGGGTGTGCCAAAGTCTGTAGTGCTATCACAATTAATTACTGGCCAAATCCATCCATTGGTGTGTGATAAGAGAAAGAGCTGAGATGCTGCAGGTCTTTTTATTAAATATAATGGCCGTCCTCGGAAAGATCTTTATATTAAACATGTTCATAGACATTTATTACTGTATGTGCAGTCTCTCAGTCTCTAGGCTCAAAGGCCTAGAATACCAATCAGCATGTTCCTATCTAAAGGTGATAACACTGGGGCAGCACCAAAAGGTTTGAAATGGAATGGAGAATGGCAGACCTGGAGTCAAATTGAAACTTTCTAAATCACTGGCCAGCACTTTAACCGTAACATCAGCCCTCTTCTCTTTAGGGTTAAGCATTTCCACTTACAGAAAGAGCCAGAGGCTCTTGATTATCCATGCAAAACAGGCCAGGGCTTTGATTTGTGAGGTTTTGTCTGACACACTTCTAAATGGATGAAGCTCAATTTAGATTCCAAAAGAAAAATCTAAATTTGATGGTTGAGACATATACCAACTTCTCTGTCTTATCCTGAGGCACCATTCTCCACCCTTCCCTTTTCCTCCTCAAAAAGTGATACCGCCTAATGCTTTGAACCAAGAAAGCATACTTCAAGATCAGTGTGGAACAATTAAACCAATGATCTGTACGCTTCAAGGAGAAAACTGAGCTGCAGTAGCTCTGCTTTGACAGGTCTTTGGAGGATTTCAAGGAAGTTACACCCACTTCATTCATGATAATCGGCTGTTTAACGCAGAGCAGCTCAGTGTTATGAATGAAAGGGAGCATGTTTTGGCTTGCAGAACAACTCACAAATCTAATGCTTCACTCGTCAAATAACCAGCCACATTAACAAGAGAAAGAACAAGAAAGGCTGACTTCATTCTTGAAATGAAATTAATGAGTGCGGGATTCAATGGAAAAAAATCATCCCTTGCTTTAGAGATCCAGAAACTTTTTACCTCTCCTCACTGTGAATGTGTGAGTCACTGTGGCTGGATAAGCTAGGGGAAAATGTAGCCACTGAATGGACTTTGATGCGACTAAGACCAGGTCTCGGTGCGTTTTGTATATTTGATTAGAACTGAATTGCTGGATTTCCTATCATTTTGGTGCAAAAGGGAAACAGAAGGAAAGAGAATATAAAGGGTAATGTATGGATCTGCAGAAGTAGTTAAGTTTTCAGTTGGGTTAGAAGCTGTAGGCTAAGTTGCTGTGTTGCTAAGTTGCTGTACGCTGTGCCTGAGTTTCCCTGCTGATAAGAAGTACATTGATTTTCATCTATGAAACTGGCTTTATGGAATACCATGATTTCCCCAGGTATCACGCAGCTGTTGGAGCTGCCTTGGGTCAGGTGCCTTTATGCCTTCTGACAACAGTGGGTTTATAGACTCTGGAGAGCAGGATTCCTGGGAGACTCTTGTAGGCAAATGTAGTTTAGGACATGTTGAATTAAAGGCAGGTGCAAAGATAGTTTAAGGATGTCTTTCTACTTTCCCATATTCACAGTTCATTTGGTAATAAAATGGCTTGCTGGAGGAGCAGTGCGCACATCCATCCTACTGTCGCCTTTACCAGGCAGTGATTTGCCTGCGCTTGGGAAGGAAGGAGCACACTTACTTTGATCAAATAAACACCCACAGGTGGTTGCAAAATGTTTGACATGGAACTAACTGAATGTTTATGAATTGTATCTTTGCAAGAAATGTGTATAATCCCTTCTCTTAATGGGTATAATCATTTCCCTTGCTAGTTCTCATCTGGATTTGGGGTGAAAGTGACAGATGTAACATTTCTCTTTTTAACAGTATTTTACAAAACATTCATTGTTTTCACAATTTTTCTTCTGAGGGGACTGTATCATCAAGTTTATCTGAGAAACACATGGTAATAGAGGTTGATTAAGTGATTTTACCAAGAATGGATCAATAGTAAAGACTAGGATTACCTATTTAATCCAAAAACCATTAGAGCAGATCTGTCTTTTGAGCCCAAGAGCATCGAAGCATATCTCTCCATCTTAGTGCCTAGAAAACTGCTGGGTCTATAGTACTCAGGCATCCCACAGCACTAGAAGCTAGAGCAGTGGTTTTTGTCTTATCTTAATGGATGGGGAACTGGGGTCCACAATCTCAGAGAATGTCTGTAGCAGAGGTGGTTTGGCTTGGATGGGCTTTAGATATGTTTGACTTGAGTTTATGATCTGGTGTAATAGTAATAATAATACTATAAAAATATAGTGTATATATATTATAGAGTTCAGCTGTAGGTAGAGGTGTCATGCACATCCCTTAATACTAAAATTGATGCATACACTGAGCATTCATTATGCATGTGTATACGAAAGTGACCTCTGAGTGAGTTTTACTCAAAAGGAAGCTAAACAAAATCAATTGGAGAAGAGGCAGCTCCATATGAGGATGTTTCCTCTTTGTTCAACAGCTGAGTGCCTCTGATGGAAGGTGGGAAAACAATCTTTCTCATCCTTTTTACACTAAAACAATTCCCAGGACAATACTCGGCTAAAGACAGGATCTCAGTACAGCACCTGCTACTTGGAAGTATTAAAGAAAGGGCAGGTTGGCTACAATCCCCTGCCTAGTGCCTCACAGAGGGAAAGGGCCGAAGGCAAAGCAAGGCAAAGGTGGGCTGGAGGGGGTGTGCTGGATCAGTTCTTTGTTTGCAGTGTACAATAAACTAATGTCCTTCTTTCTTTTTCTACTCTATAGAACTTCTGTTTGGGGAAATCAAGAACTGAACAGATCCTTTTCTATTTCCACTCATTTTAAGGGTGAGTGAATTCTCTTGTCTTCACTGGTGCTGTCATGTTCTGTGCAGCTAAGAAGTGTGACTTCAGGTTCAGAGGAAAATCTCTCCTTTTTTAATCTTTGCACTGATAACACTGTGCTTAATTTAGCAGCAGTGAGGCAGAACATTTGGATTTTGTCATCCATTTCCCAAACTATTGTCAGCTTCTAATTTCATTGTTCCCCCCTACTGCTCATTCTAGATTTACGTTTTATTGTAGGTGCCAAAAGATAAGTTAATGCCAACTTGGTGATTAATTAACCAGTACTTTTCTCTGCCCTAAGATGGAAAGCCTTTATCTACATAACCTATTATTGTTTTATTTATTAGTGCATGGGTACATCTGAATGCATTTGAGTTCTGCCCTCCTGAGAAACTTGGGCAAGAATTGATAGTACGGGATGAAAGAAAGCCAAAAGAATCTTAAAATTGTTATCAAGAAGCATGCCTTAATGTTGGAGTCAGGGTACTCGTTTATCTGTATTTTGCAAGCCCCAAGCAATATCACAGTCTCGTTGTCAAAAGTCACTGGTAACACACAGTTCTGAGGCTTTGTGGCATGCTCAGCAATGCAAAAATCAATAGAACACTGGGTTTTCTAGAGGCTGTGGGAATTGCTTGGGCATTTTTAAGGTATCTCAGCCTAGTTTGCTCAAGCTTAGAAAGAAAAAGCACATCTGCGAGGTGACTTATGCCATGAAGGTGCCTTTTGTAGCCAGATGTTACCAGGAATCTCTGCACTGCTAATAGTACATGTCCCTTCTTCATGAGCTGCCTGCAGACATCTCAGGTTAGTGTCTTTCCAGCAGGAGGCTGGAATTCAAGATGGAGTTCAGAGCTGCCTCCCACTGTGGGAATCATTATTCAAAGTGCCATAAATGCATAGCATTAATGCTAGACCATCGATGTAAATAGGTTTAAATGAATAAACATAAAGAAAGGAGGAAAATTGGGCTGAACAATGATAATAAGTTTATTGGTGCTGAGATTGGTTACCTCATCCTCTTGAAATTATGATTAGACAGTAAGAATGAGGTAACTGCATACTTTATGGCACTTGTGAGAATCTTGCCTATGGGCAAAAGTTAATGCTGTGGAAGAAGGAGGTATTATACATACCAGGTAAAATCCCCACCATGAGGGTCATGTGGTCAGACCCCACATAGTAGACAATGCATAAGACTTCCAGCAGCATTGTAGAAAATGGTGGATTGACCCAGTCAATCCATTTATAAAAGGCTTCACCTTTAGAGATTTGAAATACCTCTCTTTGTATTGAGATTAATCCCTCTCTCCTTCTCTTCTTAAGTATGCCCTAAAAGTATAGCACATCTAATTGATGTCCCCAAGTGCTGTTGCAGATTAAATATAGAACACACATATGCCTACGGTGTAACATGGTGAATAACACATCTGGGTGTAGATAGCATGATAAAATGGCTTGTGAAGTGATGAATAACTTGTGTTCATGCTTACACTAAGCATACCAGCTTTGTTCTGCTACTGTTGAATTCTGGGTCCAAATGCCTTTGACATTTATTAAACCCAGTGCATGAATATGTTGGCACCTGTTAATCTGCTGAACTTATTGGCACCCAAATTAGAAGTGTACCAAGGTTTCAGAAGTCTTATAACTACCCTTGGCTTCAGTGGGATTAATCTGTGTGAATAATTGGCTATTTTTAGGCAGGGGAGTAAAGGAGATCAGTGACAGAATCAGGGAGTTATGGGGGAAAAAATCTACCTTTCCTCTCCCAAAAAGGGGAGTCTTCTATCCCCACACCATTTCCCCCCCATGCTTAACATAATATGTTTTCCTTGAGCTTTCACATAGCAAAATACAGAGCTTTAAAGGCTGGATTTGATCAGGTGAAGGAAGAGTAGCAGGCAGCAACAGCAGTCTCAGGAGCACCTTCCTTTCATCAAGGAGTTGATGTGGTCACCTCAGATGTGGGACACCCTGGTTCAATTACCTCCCCCTACCTTAAGGAAATCTGAACCACATCCAGCTTGCAGGAATGTGTGCCAAACTCCAGCCTCCAATGCAGTTCCACTTTGCATGAATAACTAAGTATTGACAGAGGCTAAGTCTTAAGGCGGGTATTCACCTTCCTACCTCCTCCAGTGATTATACTAATGATTTGACTAGTGAATTGTTTTATTTCAGTGACTATTTGTATTGAGATTACAGCTTGGAGGACTGTTTGTGCATTTTAATTGCTGACTATTTAATGCAGAATGTATACATAGTCCTGGAAGCAGGGATGGCAGTGCAGGCTTCCCCTTTGCTAGGTGAGTGCCGTAGGCAGCGTAACAGGGAGCTGCGCTCCATCTTCCAGCACACCGGGTCCTGCTGAGCTCTGTCCTAGGTTACATGCTCTTCTAGGGACTTAACTCTCTTTCTTTAGGTCTGTGCTCTTTCCTAGGCACCTATCATTTTTCCCTAAGCCTGTGCTCTTTCACAGAGATCTATGCTCTTTCTCTAGGCATTGCTCTCCTGGTGAGGATCATCTGAGCAGGCTAAAGTAGTATTGAGCATCATTGTTGTTAGTGTATTTACAACAACAGAGAAAGCAGAGTTATACACTGCAGTAGCTATTGAGGCATACAATTATTAGCACATTTGCAGTATCTGAGAGAGGAGGCCCGTGGCTGTGATAGCTGGACAAGACTCACAATTATTAGCATCTTAATAGCATCAGAGAGGTTTAGAGACTGCAGTAGCTATGGAAGCTCACGATTACTAGCACATTTGCAGTAGGAGTGAGGCAGGGCTCATGATGTTTATTATATTGCCCATCAGTCTGTGCCCTGGTACTGCTCAGCCATGCATGCTAGGAACAGCTTATCCATAGTACTCAGAGAACAGTATGCCAAAATCCTCTTGTAGTCCATCAGCAAGGCTGTCGAAGGACTTCACAAAGCTATAAAAGGAACAAAACTATATTTGTCTCTGTCTCTCCTTTTTCTTTCCAACAAGCAAGGATATTCAGCATGATTAAAGTGTTGGAGCTTTGTAGGAGGTTCAGAACTTAACAAAGGGACTTGGTGACATGAGATAGGCTCTCAGGAGAGATTGCCTAAAGGAGTTCTTCCTCTGGGATGTTCACATACCTGCATTCTGGATGTCAGATGCCAAACACAGTACATCTAATAGACCAAGGATCGGGATTTCAGTGCTTTCAGCAAGTAGTATGTGGTTTGGGGTTTTTTTATCTCATTCCTTGCCTGTGTTTGTGGCAAAGGAAACAGAATGGAAGTGCCACACATGTGCTTTACACCCTAGGTTTCTAGTGAAATTGTCTCTCTTGGCCATAGAACTGTCCTCATGAAGTGGCTGATGCATTAAACTTTGTGCCTTTTGTGTTTCTTAGTGAGTATTCCGGTATCCTTAAGTGGAAGTAGGTATTGAGAGGATAAGTGTATTTAACACAGAAGATGTAAGTATGGGTGTGGGACACCAGATACCTTCGCTGATAAAGACCCTCCTATTCAGCTGTCTTTTAAATGAAACACAGATGTCCTGAGTTCCAGCCTATGCCTGAACCACAAGACTGAAGGGAGGAGAGAGTATATGTTTATTTGAGCCCCTTGTTATATTGCTGGCAATGTATCACTAGTTTCCATTCCTATTTTTTGTTCTCTTAGCAATCCATTTGCTATTGCCCTTTTCTTCCTCACTCAGCCAGTAATCAACACACTCCAAAACACAATGGGTTCCTTTTTGCGGTGAATCCCCTACTTGATGCAAACATTTGCTGGCCTCATTTCTTTGGGATATGTTTCAATGGGAAGAAGAGGGGAAAGTATTCCTTGTTCCTAGTGAAAAATTGCACTGGCAGCCTGGGTTATTTTGTCGGACGTGTGGCTTTAAGTGACGCCTTTGCCATCTGTTCTGTCTGCTAATTATGAATGCAAAACAAACGTAGCCCACAATTGCTTCATTTAGAATAAGGGAGATGGCAGTGACCAAAATAGTTTTATTTTGGTGTCAGATGCTCTTTTTATTTCTCCTGTCTCTTCCTAATCTAAAGCAGGTCTGAAAGTACTTCTCACTCTGTCACTTTGCAGCAATAGACATTGCTATGACAAAGGAGACCATCTTCTACATGTTCATCCGTTAGGCCTTTTCATGGGGCAGTGCCACATGAGTGAGGAAAGGGAAAAGGCTCCATTTCTTGACCTGTGGGGCTTCAATTATGCTGGTCTCTTAGGTCTGCAAGTATCTCAAAGAGAGACATGAGGATATCTCCAGAAAGCTTGACAGCAGTGCGTGAACAGCTTTCTCAGTCTGTTCCATCCCTGTTTCCTCTTACTGGAGGCAAATTTTTTGTTGCCATACTGGAATAGCATGCGGGTCATGAATGATGCAGTTTCCTGTTGCTGTGTCCAGTAGCTGAAGATACGTTGGCTTTTGGTTGTGGGGCCTGAGGCTTTTCTCTTTGAGTGAGCCTACAAAGGTAGGTGATCCATCTCCTTCAGTAACTGTGCAGAAACTGGGTTATAACAATCCTCCTCCATTTGCTAGATGCTGCTTGCCATTTAGCATTTCCTAAGTTGCTGATGAGTTACTTCAAGCCAGGGCTGTGGCAAATCATAGACATATCACTAGCAGCACAGCCATGAATTGAGGTGACCTAGATTTAGAAAATGGAGATGAGGTAAAATGCTCGCTTCACTCTGTTCTAAGGGGACATGCAGCCAAAAAAGCTGAAGTGGTGGAACGATTTCTCTTTAAGTCATTTGAAACTGAAAGAGGCAGATTTTTCCCTATTAGGTGGCTCTATGATAAGTGCTAAGCTGTGACCCCATTTGTTCCACTTGTTCCTTTTCTAGTCTCAGGCTGAAGAGGAGATGGACAAGAGGCCATAAAGGGTCATGTTCCCCCTTCCCAGTAAGACGGGCTCCTTTCAGACATACATCTACTTTGCTTCAAGTCTCCTTGCTTTGGTACTGAGCATGTAGGCACGTGTTTCTCATCCCTCCTTCTTTCACTCCCTAGCCATCACTCTTGCTATGATGATCAACATGTTTCCTTTTATTTTCTGGCTGGTTCTGTGTTGAAGGGAAGTGGGGTTACAGTATTTTCATACTGAAAAGCAATGTTTTGCACAGTAGAAAACCTCCCTTCTTCCTCCCTGCAAATCTTCTCCAAGAAAACTTGGTTTGTGCTTAAATATTCTCTTTCCAAGTGATTTTACAATTTTATTCGCTACTTTATGGGATCCCTAAAGGTCTGGTTGGTTCATTTCCCCCCCTGTTTGAGGTAGTACAGGGAAGGGGTTACTCTCAGTAAGTTACTGTATCTGGAAAAATCTCCATTTTTGGACCCCAGCAAACTGTCATAGCAGAGCTGAGGCAGAAATGTGTGGAGTGCTATGTCACGTCGGGGGTGTGAAATGCCCAAATCAGATATTATAAAGTGTGGGCTCTCATCCAACAGACAGGTCCCAAACTCTGTCTCTCTTGGAGCACTGGGCACTCAGATCAGTTCTTGTCCAAGGCTGGAGGCCATCTCTGCTACAAAACAACTACTGCAAATACTTCAGGATCTTCCAATGCGAGAGTTAAAGATTCTGCTGGTGTCCTAGGCCTGAAGGATGATCTTGTGGTTTAAGCATTTGGACTGCAACCAAGAGATGTGAGATAAATTCCAAGCTCTGTTGTGCACTTCCTCTTTCGGCTTCTGAAAATGATTCCTTCCCTCCGTGCTTCCATTCCCTGCCTGTCTAATGTCATGCTCTCCTCTCCCGATTGCAGTAGTGAAGTTCCAACACTGAAAGCTCCTGATTGATGACACAGGTAATTTTCTGAAAGCCTCAACTTTAGGGTTAAAGTAGTGTTCTAGCCCCATGCACCTACAAGTGGGGAGCACTTTAGAATTTGAATGTAAGGGCACAAAAGCTCAGCCAAGTTTGAAGGACACAATGATAAATGCTCTTTACTCAGCCTGATGGCAGTGAGAAACAGCCTGGTTCAGAGTGATTGAGGAGGAGCAACACTGGGAAATGAAATGAGGGTACATTTTTCTCTGGGTTCAGCTGGATGCCCAAGGAATGAATGTCCATGAGCAGTGCTAAAAGGCTGGCAAAAAAGAATAGATTTTGTATGCCCACATTTTAGTACATTACAAACACAGCACTTTTCCAAATAAGTGGATTCCAGTAATCAGAAGTACTTCACAGGTGGCAGTCAAAATCTGATGGAGAAGACTGGATTGAAGGGTTGCCTCCCTGATACCCGAGTTGGACACTTGTCAGCTTCATGTTAGGAGGGAGGAAAGACTCCCATTAGGTGTGTCAGCATCTATTTCATACTGAATTCATTTGTACCTACTTGTACATTTGTGTCTAGAATAATACACAGAATCAGTTTTCCTGTTTTGGGGGTAGTGTTTCTTGTTTGAAGGTTTGGAGCCATATAAAACATGACAGCCACTTATAGCAAGATATCCTTCTTGCACAATTTATACCTGACTTTCAACTAGGATGAGATGCCAGTCAAGCTTTTTGCCTTTGCACCAGCTTTCAGAGGGCTGCTTTGCTCGGAGCTCAGTGAATCAGTGGCCAAAGGAATGAGCCTTCCATGGAATAATGCAGAAGGAATGTGTAGGTGTGTGCACACCTTCTCCCGGGGGGCACATGGCAGGCAGTGGCAGCTTTGGGTAGGGCTGGGCAGC
This sequence comes from Agapornis roseicollis, assembly GCA_002631895.1. Lineage (NCBI taxonomy): Eukaryota > Metazoa > Chordata > Aves > Psittaciformes > Psittacidae > Agapornis > Agapornis roseicollis. The sequence continues at coordinate 236,121 of NDXB01009468.1, forward strand.
CTGGGTATGCTGCGTGTGCACCCGCTGTGGTCTCGGTGCCCTGCAAGTCTCCTAACATTAGCCAGGGTGTGCTGGTGCCTGATGAATATGTTCCATCCACTTTTTGACGTGTTCCCTTGGCATGATGTGACACTTTCATAATGCAAACCTGCAAATCCTTGGGTGCGTTATTCAGCTTAGAACCCTGGAGTTGATTTTCCCTTACTGAGCTTTCATGTGGTAGCTGCCTTTTGGATAAGCAGCTGTGAACTGGATTTGGATAGTAGAATTTGTGCCCCATCATGTTTTCCTCACCTACAAACTGTGTAAAGTTGTTCTCACCCCCAGTGAACCACTGTTGTTCTGTTTAAAAGTTGCCTTTGCTTGTCCTGGCTGGTCTCTTCGTTACAGCTTTGACTTCAGGGTGGAAGAAGGTAGGCTTTTTCTTTTTAGGATTTCTAGCAATATATATATATTTATATATTTAGACCTATATATAGGGTGTATAAAGACAAAATTTCTTGCTAGAAAACCTTGACAGGTGTGAAAAATGTAACCCAAACCATTTATAACATGTGTGACTCTGTCCACCACTTTGTGCACTTGACCCGCTCTTGGACAGCGTAGCAGCTTTTGATCCAAGTACAATATCAAGTCCAACACAGCCTTAGGTCACACTGGGGCCATTGCTTGTCAGGAACTGGAATTGTACATGCCTTGTTGCTGGTTGCATGATACATCTGATTGTTCCCTTTGAAATACAGCTTTAGACATCGCTCCAGAACATGTCTGTATCTCTGATTAGACCCAGAGGTCTCCTGGTGCTTTGCCCATGCTGAGGTAGCATCCTACTGCTGGTGCCATACAGTCTCCTGGGTGATGTACCTTGCCTGTCAAGTAACAAGAGTGTATCCTTTGTCTGCTGTAAGAAGAGATTGGAGTGGATCTCATTTACTTGCCTATCACTCGGGGACAGCAGTGATGAGGCAATAAAAATTCCCCATAGCCGTTAGTAGCAGCAAGGTAGATCAGTTACAGAAACAGCAAAACAAAAGTGGCCTCCTAAATTAAATTACCTGAGTTGCATTTACATCACATTATATGAACCCTCAAGTGTTCCAAAACTCCTGCTCTGACAGGTCTGTTGTAATTGTGACTCCATGTAGCTCATTAAATAAGACATACTGTCTCCTGTCCTAGAGTGCAACCCTGAAACAGTTGGATATATCCCCATCTTTTACTCCTTGAGAGAAACGGATCTCACTGTGAATACAGTGTTTCCAGTGAAAGTAGATAATATTTGTATGGATTTTTCTGGATGGCTGTGCCTTGACCACAACCTAGGAACAAGTCGGGTATTCTCCTTCTCTGCTGGAGATTTAGCCTGCCCTGTGGATGCTTCCAAACTGTTCCTTTCTCTAGGTGACTTTAAAGCGTGACCTGTGAAAGGATTGCTTTTCCTTTCATTGGGAATGCACTAACTGGTACCAAATGGGAGGTGTGATCCCAAAATATTTGCTCAAGGGGAAGTAACTCTCAGACCCCCTGCAAGGATTTTATCTCCTCATCTTCAAATTACACAGTTCAAATACACAGATAATGACATATGTAATGATGATAAAATGTAAGTGTGACTGCAAAGAGTAGCATTTAGAAATAATGATATACCTCCTTATAAAGGAGGATATTCCTCCTTATAAAGGAAGTCTTAAACAGCTAGAGAGAAACAGATGCTTTGGGGGACTTGTGGATAAAAATAGTAGCTTCAAATTTGCAACCAAAACAAAAATGTAGCCCCATTTATTCAACCTCAACACTAGAAATTCCTCTGAAAACCTTAGGGCCTAGAGCTAGAAAAGCATGTAAACAACATGGTACTGATTATGCAGTGGCTTTAGCCTATTTTTGCCTTTTCTACCTTGCCTTACTACTTCCCAATTTTCTATCCATTCTGATGCTTTGCAAATACCTTGTCTTACTGGTGTATTTAATATCTGTCTAATGGTCTGAGACCTACAGATTCTCTTTTCCTTGGAAAGATGCTCAAGTTGTGTCCAAGCTATGCACACATGTTTGCTTGCTCTGTAGCCGGTATGGATTTTGACAGTGGTGGTGCAGGTACAGTCAGTGTATTCAGATCTTTACCCAGTGTTGAAAGCATTCCTTTAGGCAGGGCTGCCTAGGGCTCAGTTGTCTACCTCAGTGATGGAAGACTAAATCAGCCTCAGCAGAGCTGGATATATCTGCAGTAGGAGGCTTTCAAAGGCAAAGTACAGATGGCTTGCTACAGGCAAAGGCAAATATCCTCTTCCTAGCTTAACCGGACTGGTTGAAGGTCTGAATGTCTGCAGGCAGCTCTCCCCATTGAAGCTCACCCAGGAGAAAGAAGTGTGTGAGCAGTTACTAACTCAGTGCAGTGTCCGGTTAGGTCTGTACCATTTCCTTTGCTGGTTTGAAGTTAAAATCACCCATTTTTTCATTGACACTTATGAGAAGCTGTGGCATGATCCCTTCTCTTGGCTGTGCTGGCAAAGTGATAACCACCTTCAGAAGCAGTAAAGGTGCAACATCATCTTAAACCTCATTTCAGCCATTCCAGAGTGTGTGGGCCTGAGCTCTTGTTGTCATGCAGGACAGATGCTTTGGCTCCATATTGTTGGGCTTGGAGCATCTCACTGTACAAAGAACTGAGAAATCTGGGAAAAGGGAAATATTTCTCTTTTGTGCTTTTGTTTAACTTGGAAAACCACTAATATATGAGAAATAATATTTTTATGATGATTTCTACTTTTTCCTTATCTGCTGGGGCAAAAGCAAACCTTTCTTTTAAATGAATAGTTTTAACTTGTTCATTTGGTATTTTTGTTTCAGGTGGTTCTTCTCAAACAAAGATAAGCAGTCAGGTGAGTCAAATGTTCCACTTTCCAGTAGATCTATGGAAGAGGAATGAGAAATGACAAATGGAGGCAACTCTAGGCACCTCTGAATCTCAGGGCTCTATAACCACCTGAGCATTAACCCACTGCAAGGCACTTTAAGATGCATATTTCATTCTCTAACTTCTGTGCAGTGCCACAGAATCACTTGCTTTGGAGCCCAGATTTAGTGATTAGAACTTTCAAATTTTCTCCTCTGTCAGTAATGCCCTCACACTGTCATTTGGAGCTGAAAGGAAAGCACACTGCCAGAATTGGCCTCACTGGGTGCTGTGATAATAGTGCAAAGAGCGAGACTGTCATTAGATTAAGTGCAAGATACCAGTAGAGCTGCTCTTGGTGGCCAGCCTCTCCTTTCTCCACATGATGCTCAGAGTCCAGCTATACTTTTTCTTTCAGATTTCCATATTGTCCCTCCTTTATGCCTTGTCAAGAGCATTAGTCACAGTTATCTGTTTGCATCTTATGCTGAAGCTGAGACAAAGCCCATGGGACTTGTGGCTGTTCAGCACCCTCATCCCTGCCATAGCACAGGGTTCAAGTCCCTCACGTGAACAGCAAGTACTATGGCAGGAAATGAGCATCTCACATGTGTATGCCCAACACATGATGATGCTTCCCCTGGATGGGAGGCATCATGATGTGACATTGACTGTGCTGAAATGACGCAGGGACCACTCTCAGCTCTGGCATGGAAACCCTCTTGAAGCTGAGCAAATGGATTCACCTCTGTGCCTTTGCTGGCCCAGGTATAAAGTGAAGATGATGCTCATCATGGCATTTTGGGGTCCACTTCAAGAGTATGCTGCCTTCAGTATAAACCCTCAGACCTGAAAGCTGAGTGGTGCTCTAGGACTAGCTCCAAGGCACAGCCCATGAAATTGGCTTTTCCTGCATGTGCCACTGTTGAATTTGTAGATTACTGGATTCCTCATGTGAGGATTGAAATCCGTGTCTTGTGAAATGCAGTGTACAAAACAAGCAGAAGGCAGGTGCTGAATGAATTTTTTCCCAGCTGAAGGGAATGGATTGTGCTATGCAGCAACATGAATGGTTCAGGCCTTGATTTAATTTGCCCCTCCTAAAAGGTGAAAATATTGTCCCTAAATGTATGATTTAGGAACACACACATCAGGAACTGAAAGCAAAAAGAAATCGGGCGGGTTGTTTAATATGTATATACGACCCCACTGTGCTGAGAGAATGAGGTAGTCTGCAGCCCCAATGTCTGGTGGCAGCAAGTGGGTCTGACATTGTTAGATCTGGCAGGGATTCAGACATCTGCCAGGGGATGGGGGATTTTGTTAGGAGAAGTGGGAGAGAGAGAGAGAGGAGCAGGAGAGACGCAAGGAAGCTCGGGGAGGCTTGCAGCTTTATATATACACGCCTGGATAACACTTCCTCTTTAAAATTCCCTTACTAAGCTCGGCTCCTATATTTTATATTCAGCACGAAGGTTCCCGCCCCCCCTCCAGCCCTCCCTACCCACCACCACCCTCTCTCCCTTTAACTTGTTAAGTTTGAAAGATGATATATACACACAGTTTGCTTTGCCAGTCAGCCCGTTTAAGGCCAAGATTAATGCAGTGCATTGGTGCAATCGTGCCGCAGTGGTGCGTGATCGGAATACAAGATGGAATATAGGGGGAAAGGCCAGAAATGTGCCTGTATTCTGAGTTTACACAAGTCTCCTTAGCAACTTGTCTGATTTTTTGGTGTCTTTTTTTTTCATGTTGGGGGGGGGGGGTGTGTGTCTGTGAGTGCACGGGGGGNAAGATTAATGCAGTGCATTGGTGCAATCGTGCCGCAGTGGTGCGTGATCGGAATACAAGATGGAATATAGGGGGAAAGGCCAGAAATGTGCCTGTATTCTGAGTTTACACAAGTCTCCTTAGCAACTTGTCTGATTTTTTGGTGTCTTTTTTTTTCATGTTGGGGGGGGGGGTGTGTGTGTCTGTGTGTGCACAGGGAGCATTCTCCCAAATCACCAGTGAATAAAACATTCCCTGAGTTTTATATAGCTCCGGTTGATGGTCTTGTTGTTGTTTTTCCTTCTCCTTTTCCTTTTGTTACATTAGTGGCTAATTTTTCCATCTTTTTCTTTTTTTTATCCCTGGAGGGAGGAGGGTACAGGGGGAGACTCCAAAAGGGATGGCAGAGGGGGCTGGGGGTGGAGGCATCGTACTAGTTTTCATTGTGACTTCTAGAGAGTTGGTTGCTTTCCAGTTGTTCACATCTCAGCATGTGGAATTATTGTGCTTTCTCCCGATTTGCCACAGAGTTGGCAGTAGGCTGACATTGTTAGTCATTTGAATTGCATTTGGATCTGGGCTCATTTTTTTTTTTATTATACCCCCCCCCCCCCCCCCTT
>NDXB01009468.1:241532-273831 GCA_002631895.1 Agapornis roseicollis
TGGGGTCTTTTTTTTTTTTTTTTTTATCCCCCCCCCCCCATTTATTTCTTTTAAAACAATTTATTTTGAAAATATGCACGATGTATATTTTATAGTCTGTAAAATGGAGGAAAAGAGAGGAAAATAAAGGAGGGTGAGAGGATTGTGGCAACGCTGTCCCCCAAAACCGTCCCATTATTCCCCTCCCCGTACAGTTCCTTTTTAGTTGCCTACAGAAGAATCCCCCTCCCTCCACATAGGAGGGAGTGGCCTTTTAGTGACCAAGGTACGTTGGATCCTTACTTCTTTTTCCCACTTTGTCTGATACTTTATTAATAGCGTGGGGCAAGAGAGAAGGATGGGGAGAGCAAGGGAGGAGGTGACGGCGGGTGGAGAGAGAGGAAAGTGTTCTCCTGGAAGTACTGTACCTTGAAATAACTCAAGGGGAAATAGTTGCTGCCTCACTTGAGTCGCTTTCAGGATCTCGCTGTGCGCTTTTACTTTTTCTTTGACTTCAATTTTTTATTTATTTTTTACAGTTTTCCGGGGGGAGGGGAAAAATATTTTTTTTTAAAAAAAAAAAAAAAAATAAAGAAAAAAATATAAAAAAAGAAACTAAGACAAAAAAATTATGAAGGATTTATCTTGTCTGCTGTACAAAANTTACTTTTTCTTTGACTTCAATTTTTTATTTATTTTTTACAGTTTTCCGGGGGGAGGGGAATAATATTTTTTTTAAAAAAAAAAAAAAGAATAAAGAAAAAAATAGAAAAAAAGAAACTGAGCCAAAAAAATTTTGAAGGCTTCATCTTGGCTGCTGTACAAACAGATGTTGCCTGTCATTCCGTTGTTAAGCAGGCAGCAGATTGGAGCAAGCAGCAGCAGTTTAGGGGGAAATGCAGCAGAACTGGAAAGTGGAAGATGTATATATATATATTTATTTTTATTCTACACACAAATATTTTTCTCTGGAATTATTTAATTGCAACACGACTATTTTCTATATTTTTAATTCGATTTTCTAATTTATTTGTATTTTTTTTGAAGTGGGCAAACCAAATCCAAACCAAACTGGGAAAGCACTAGGAACTTTCACCCAAATTTTACCAAAACAGCTACCTTTTGGGTTGGTTTTGTGAGCTTTTCAGTTGGCTTTTTTTGTTCATTTTCACATAGGCGAGCATGAGTAGGAAAGGGGGTTCTGTTGGAAATGCTTAAGGTATTCTCGGTAAGTGAATGTTTGCAATGAATCAGGTCAGGGATTCTGTTGTTTTTCTCGCTGCTAGCCCTGTTTCGGTTGGGTTTACCCTGGATTTCTCGCTGTACGTGGAATTGTGACAGTTGAAGGCCTTTCTGTCTCCTTTCCAAGTTTTAGAAACATTGTAAGAACAAGAATCACGTTGTTTATACAGTAGAAGTTCTAACGAAGCCCTGATATGCTCCATATTGTGGCTCTTTTGTGTTCTGCATGTGCTTGTGGGTTTAATTCCCTGTTCTCTTTATGCTCTGGGTTCTTATTTCCCCCTTTATTTTTAATTTCTGCTTTCTGCTTTAGTTGAGGTGATTGGGAGGAGAGAGAAAAGAGCAAAACACGGGGAGTTTTGAGCCGAAAGAGTTAAAAGTTTCTTGGCACAAGAGCAGCAGTTTAGCAACAGATCAATTCATTTAAATGAAAGAAATCACAGACCAAGCCATCTGATTTTGAAATTTCACATCTCATGCTTCCACTTTAGAACAAAGCTTCTGTTTTTTCCTTCCCCTTTATTAATTCACGCTGCTTTTGTTTAAGACCATTGGTGTTCATAGAAACTATAAGTCTCTCTTTTACTCCTAAAATATGAAATAGGGGGTGTGCATTCATCTTCTGTTAGTTACAGTTAGTTCTGCTGTAAAGTCAGCCGTAAACCTCTGCACATGTAACAGCTGGTGTCAGGGCTGTTTTCACCCTCGATTATTGTATGTTTGAAACAGCTTCCATTTTCTGGCTTGCAGGCTGTATAAACAGTCACCTATGTACTGTGAAAACTAGTCGTCCCCAGCCATTCTGACTACCCCGGGTGCATTACAGATGCACATAGGTCTGTCTGCATGGGGATCTCAAGGAACCATGCCCGAGTGGGAATTTTATTTACACAAATAGGAAGTACATGTCCCTCCAACATCTGTATCAAGACATAGTTGTTCAGACTGACTCTGTGTGTGTCTGAATGGAGGAGCTATATCATTCTATATATGTATATTGAGCATAAGCCACCATAACGCTTTGAATAGCTAAAGTCTGAGAAGGATTACAAACAACTTTCTGTTGCCTTTCGTTCATTTAAATGCAGTTGAGCCTTGGTACCCATCCCAATAGTTTTGTTGCTACATCAAGTAAAGTAAAATAAAATAAATCAACTCATAGAGAGAGAAATTGGGGGATTGTTTTTGGAAAAAATTAATCTATTCCCACCTTTTCCTTTTACACAATTTCTGTCAAAGCAAAAATGAAAATGAGTTGCTTACGATAAATGAACGTGTTTGATGAAAGGATTCGCAGCCGGGGACTGAATTTTGATGGAAGCTTTTGCGCTGTGATGCCGAGTCTCTTCACGGTGGCATTGCGTCAAAAGAAAGGCCGGGATGTTTGGGCATGGGTGAACTCCTATCAGAGGGAAGCAGCGAAAGGGTGGGGTAGGAGTCCGTGTGCGGGGGAGAATCCTTTTGTTAGGCTGCTCCCCAACCTCTGCTTCCCTGCACCCCCTGGAAGAAATCCTCAATGAGCAAGAGCAGTCTTAAGCCGCAGAAAGTGGATTTAGAAAATAGGTGGTGGGGGGCAGAAGTATCAACCTCCACCTCTAACGTGACTACGGTTTATCGTAGGTCTGGATGTTTTTATTATTCCCTTCTCTTACACTAAGATCCCAACCGTGTTGTAGGCAAATGCCAGGATTCCGAGCGTGAGTCCGTCCCCCCCAATACTGGAAATATTTCTGTGGGTGTCGTTGTGGTTACATCACAGCGCGCTCCTTCCTCATCTCCATTCTTGTGCTAAATTCAAATAGTTCCCCCCCTCCCCGATAGCAGCTGTGCATGGTTTTTTAAGTCGGTCTTTAACGTTGCGAAAGGAACAATAAAATGAAAGGCAAAACCGGCATCTTAAAACTTGGCAAGTGAAAGCAGCTTGGACTGGCAGCCAAGAATCCTGCTGTGGTGCAAAAAGAATAGCATCCACGAAGCCACCACAATCCGGGGTTTCTCTTCTTTTAACAATCGCATCGGCAGAGAGAAATAATTATTCCTTGTATCAGTGTTAAAAGAGTCAAAAAGCTTAAAATGCTTGCTTGGTGAACCTTCTCAAAAGCAGGTAACGATCCTCCTATTTGATTCTGTTTTATCAAACTTTAATTGGATAAGGATCTATCTATGATAACTAATCAGTTTAAGAAGTTGATGCGTGTTACTAACTAGCAGGGAATGCATTTGCTGTTGCAAACTCCACGTTGCTTTCTTTTGCTTAATCGCTTTGGTGGTAATAGTATTGGCAAAGTTCTTTAATGTTTGTGTTACAAAAAATGCTTTATTTCCACAGATTTAACTCACTGTGTGGGGGAGGGAGTGGGTTGTTCCAAGGTGTAACACAGAAAATAACCTTAAGAAAGACTTAAATAGGGGTATCAGGAGAGGGGAGTAATGTCTCTCTTAGGACCTTGCCTGCTCCTTTTGCTTCTAAAGCTGAAGCCCCTGGGTATATTAAAGGTAGAATCCATTGCTTGAAAATATGCCATGAAAATATCCCTGAATATTTTGTCTTCCAGAATACGTTCCTTGAAGAGTTGGGCCTAGCAATATGGCAGCGCACATTCAATAAGAAATCTTGTAAAAAGCTGCTCCTGAGGTAATTTGGTTTCTCGTGCATTCTCCAGTCACTATCTTCCTTTGCCTTATAATTCCTTAAAATCGTTTGAAGTACAGAAATCTATTGATGCGGGTCTTTAAACTTAGGAGAGAGCATGTGTGTGTTACATACATATATAGCTATATATATCTATATATTTACAGGCCTAAATAGGTTTGGGTTAAAAATGGGGGGAAGGACTGGGGGAAAAGAATGGGAATTATTTAGCAGTCGTGTTTCTTATTTGCCTTATTTTCATGGCAGAAGTATGAAATGGCTGCAAACAGCTTTTTACTCAGGCACACAATGCATTCCATAATGATCGATTTTCCTGGACAGGGCATTTATGCTTTGTGGTTTGCAAGAATACCACCCACAGACCTAAACCAATGTTACGTCTTTAGAGACTTTATTTCTACATGTTTCCTTCTATATTCCTTTGCCTATAAATCTATAAAACGCCAGTCTTAGACTGGGTTAATGCTAACGAAAGTGTGTTACTTTTTGCCTGTCCCAGGTTCTAGTACCAAAGCCTTGTTGATCCTGTGATCGTTGACATATTATAAAATTAATAGTGAAGCAAAGTATGCAGAGTAGAAGGCTATCGCGATCCTTAATATAAATAACATGATCCTTAATGTAGAGGTTGAAACTTTTTGTTTGTAATCTTAATGTTCTAAACAAATCCACTGTGAAGATGATTGATTTGTTTGCCTATCATGGATTTTCTGCCACTGTGTATATGTTCATCAGGTTTTCAAAAGGTACAATAGCTGTATGATTAATCAATGTAGGGAAATGTTTCAAACCCCAGATCTTGTGTAATCTATGGCTCTCATTCAATGTCCCTGAATATATCTGATCTAAGCAAAATTCATCTTTAAAAAAGCAGTGTTCATTACCAAAACCGTGTTCATTTGCTGCTGCCTTTATCAGTTCACGGTCTCAAAACCTGCCCATGAGTGTGTTTTCCAAAATGTATGAAAAGGAGTAGGTTGGTTCCTGGATATGTGTAATTTACAGCATACAGATGCCACTAAATGCAATCTCTGTGCCACCGAGCTGCCTGGCTCCAGGGCTCACAGGAATGCAGAAGTGGTCGATCAGATTTATAGTGGGGACCTGCCTGAGTGATTTATTTGACATACATAGGTGCTTTTCTAGAGAGAGCTACTGCTGTTTTCTCCTTTTCTCTCATTGCTTTTTTAACAAGTGGAGCCATGGCGATGGATCCTAACACTAGTTCTTCCCTTTTGTTTTGTAAAAGCCAATCAGGTAGCAAGGGGGTAAGAGCTGGTTGGCCAGATCCGCAGCAGAGATCAGTCTTCATTTAGGCAACTAAATAAAGGGTGTATTTTCTGTGTGGGTCAACACCTAACACCTGCCCTTAGGAGCATGTGGTGGGCTCTTAGAAGGTCAGGGTTCGTTCTGCCTCTGACAAGCTCTGAGGTAATTCAGTACTAAAGAGCAGTTGCTCAAGTACATTGGGTGCCTGCAACTTCCATTCAGACTAGTCAGAATTGAGGACACGTGTCCTGTACCACAAGGAGGTATGTACAGGCCACCCAAATGTTACATCTTGGTTTCCTTCATGGACTTGAACTATCCCAGTGGTTAGAAAATGAGACTGTGAGCTATTAAGTGGGGAAAGAAAGTTTTCGAACTAGGAAAACCTAGTAAAAATTTAACCTCCACATAGTACGTTTACTTCAGGGCAGTCATTACTTTTTTTCCTGGCTCTTATGCATAAAGTATTTCTTTCCCAGCAGAGACATGCAAATGAGCTTACCTTCATATACATATATTAATATAAAGAATATCAGGATCAAAATGCATATACTCATGAAGAAAATACTCTGTCTTATGCAGTATTGCATTCTAGCATGGGGGTGACATGCAAACGTCTGATGGCAAAATTGCTTGCCATTGTAAGAAATACTGGTATATGCAGCAGCAATGTTACTAGCTCCTAATACTGTGCCAATTAGGCCCTGTTAGCAGAGTCAAAAGACAATCTGAATTTGAACCTTAGGTTCCCTGAAATAAATGAGCTTTGTAGTTGGAGGGCTTGGGTTATTTTTGGTAGGGTAACATTTGTTATATTCCGTTTGCAGTTCGGTTCCAAAGCAGTGCACAATACGTGTATTTGTGCATGATGTGACTCTGTTCTGTCTGCAGGACCACGTGCTCCCTGACCCATTGCCTTGACCGCTGCACAATTATTACAGGGCTAGAGCTTGCTGAATTCTGGGTGCTGCTAAATTGCATTTAGGCTCCAACATACGAGTTGTCCTGATTTTTTCAAAGACCCCGAATCCCTGCAGCTCCCGTTCTTGGCATGAATTTTGAGTCCTGAAAACTTTGGAAAGCTGGACGCTTTTAAGGTAGGTATTGGAGTATAAGCGTAGGCATCTAAACTTAGATGATCAATTTAGATAACCTTTGGACAGATGGAGAAAGTTTAACATCTCTATTGCTGTATGGAACAGGAGTTTCTTGTAACCCAGCACAAGCAGTAATTCCAATAGAGGAAAATTGTATTTTCTAATTGCATGCTTACCAGGCTGGAAAGGTTGAAGTGATTTATTTTAAGAACCTACACATGAAGTGGGAGAACTTTCTAAAAGCATCCACATAGCAAAATTATTTTCCAAGTGTTTCATTTTATAGAGAATAATATTAGCTCTCACGAATATAGTTTATCTTCTGGAGAAAGAGAAGAGGTAGAAAGTGGAACATTTTAAGCCACAATCTCAGCCTCTGATTTTGCTCACCGCTTCTATGCGGAGGCTTACAGCCAGCCTGCTTTTCAGCCTAATTCCCCACCAGTTGCCCACCCAATAAGAGTTCATTAATGGGAAATGTTAGTTACACAGGAAAGAAAACTTGGAAACTCTGGGAGCAGGAGGGGACGCTTCTTGCTTGCAGTGGCAAAACTTTGCTCCACAACTGCTTTTAAAGACTTAGGAAAAGCCTAAGGGAGTTTTGCATTTGTCTCTCTCATTTTAGGGAGAAATGCAGTGAGAGAGCAGAGAGCTGGAGTGAGAGGGAAGTTCTGTATTGTTTAGCAGAGTGAAAGGGTTATTTTCCTGTTAAAATAGAATTAAAATAGAACCCCACAGCAGCAGTGACTTCTCTGGAAGCTAAAGCAACTCTTCCGCAGTTGTTTCTCCCCTCTATTTTAAAGGGCCTGCCAGAATGGAAACAAGATAACTTTTTGCAGGGTGAGGGTATGCCTGTCTATTGCAAATCTTTCTACAAACAAAAACTTGGCTGTTTGATAGTTGGCTTCACTGTCAGTGCTGTACCTCCAATGCTGGCTGTTAATTCTCCGTTGCTGTGCAATCATCGGTAACTCTCTCCAGCAAAGAGACAGAAACACAGATTTGCTTTATTTTATCTGTTTTAAAATTTGCTTTATTTTGCTGATTTTTCTCCAAAAAACATGGGAGCGAAGGAAACTGTAGTAAGTCAGTAAGAAACCTCCCCCCCCACTTCCCTCCAAAGGAGGGGTTTGAAGGTGCTGAGGAGAATGAAAGCTCCTACTTGCTAACAGCTCTGAAATTTCATTTGCAGAAACGGTTTTCCTCTTTAAATACAAAACCAACCCCTAAACCTAGCAAATTGCAGAAGAGACCCCTGCCTGTTGCCGCAAACCCGTAGATCCGAACTTGTGGTCATATTCCACACAAGCTTGTATCTATAGGTATGTGTCTGTCTGGCAAGTGCACAAAGGGTTGTGTTTATGCATTTAAACTGACAACGATCAACTCTGATGTTTGTACCTTTTGTCTAATGCCTTCTTCCCTCCTCCCTTCTCTTTTCTGTTTTGTTTTTTTAAGAAATATAATATTAGAGCTGCAAATCTTGTTCTGCAATTATCGTATCAGTTTTCAGCTTTGGTTAGTGTTAAAATACACTCTTGCAAAACAGCAACTCATTTGTGCCTGAGTAAAATGGGATGGGGGAGTTATTTGACATCAGACTGAAGGAATTAAACCTCAGCTCTGCTATGCATAGGTCTGGCTATGGGGATATGGTAGGAAGTGTTCTTAGGCTGTCTAATTCTGAGGGTGTTGGGAAGCAGATAAAATTGTTTCATTTATAAAGTAAAGTGGATCCATTCTTTCTTTGCATAGTGGTGGCAATTTGTTTGTGAGAGGAACAGACGCTTCTGTTCGCCTTTATATCAAGGAACTTTCAATCACTGCGTATACTGCAGGCTTGCAGCCCTGTAACAGAGGAAGGCATTGGCCCTCCAACTCCTATTCTCTCTCCAAAAGTAGTTTACTTTACGATCCCATTCCTTCCAATTTCATGGTATTAATGTCTTTTAAAATAGTTTTGAAGGGAAAATAATCATGCTGTAAACTCCAAAGAAGAGGTAGGGCAGGAAGAAAACTCGCCATGGAAGCAGGCAGTATCAAACCTCATGTGTAAAACAAACATTTTTAGCTTGTGAAAGTGGAACAATTATTTTTGAAGTCTTCCTTTTTTGTTCTTAAATCCCAATATACAGATTCTATATGAAAATAATGTGGCTGTAAACTCAAAATAAAGTCTGACTCTTTCTTTCCAGCAGCTCCCAGTGTTAATTCTACCCAAGATTCGGTCTGCATTTCCACTTTTCAATTTCTCTGGTTTTGAAGTTGGCTGGTTTGACGCACACTGCTGCAGGCCAAAAAAGTTGTTTTCCTTTCGTGCTGAATTTCCAGGGTTTTCTATGTGTTTTCTATTTACTATAGAAGCAGAAAATGATGTCAAAAAAAAGCTTCTGCTGATCAAATTTCGGTCTAACTACTCCTCTTTCTCCCTGTGAATTGAAACTTGCTTTTAAAAAGAAAACAAACCACACGGTTTGGCATGTCTGTGTGACCACGCATTTGGGTGCAGGAACCACTGGTCAATACTCCCCTCCTGCATGTATAGGAAATTAAGGTATAAAAGTAGAGATGCAGTTTCCAGAAGAACTTTTGCTGTTGGGCTCTCTTTATGTGTAAGGCAGCTGGATTTGAGGTGTATGCTTAGCTTTGCCACATCACAGAGAGAATGCTGGGCATCCCCATTCTGATCTCAGCTACCTAAATGTACAAGGTCTCTGATATGTGTCCACAAGTGGTGTTTTGGATGTTCAAAACACAGACAGTAAGAGGTGATGGAGAAGCATAACAGATAGATCTCTTTCAGGCGAGAATACTGCAAGGCCACACTGAAGCATAGCTGTGGGATACTACCTATGAGCCTTGAGTCAAGATCTCCTTTGGGATGTGATGTTGATTCCTACCTCTGCTGTGGCTTTGCTGATGGATGTTGTTTCATCCAGAGTAGAATGAGTAGGGTATCATTCTGGGCTGTGATAGAAGCAGGAGGAGATTGCATGTAGTTGTGACAGTAAAAGTTGTTTTTCCCAGAGGGGCTGTTGAAATCTGTGTTGGATTTTTGATTTTGGGGTTTTTAAATGCTGTAAATATTCACTGCACTTGATTCCCGTGTTTATAGCTATGAAGGAAGTATTAGTTCTTTTAGTCTAATCTCCAAGGAGAAATGAGTTGGTCAAACCTAGTTCCCAACATAATACATGGTGGTCTCTTCTCTGTAAAGCCTTTCGGAGACATCAGGATTCTGGCAGAATATGCTGAGAAAAGCCTGGGATTTGTCACGGATGTTTCTAGAGGCTGGCACTTCAGGTGACATTGCTTTTGGAGTGCCAAAAGCCCATGGCAGGGGAATTGGGCAGATGTGCTGCAAAACGAGACACCACAGTTGGGTTTGAAAGCATATTTTTGGATTAGAAAATCAGTATTTGGATCAAAAAAGAGGAAAGAGGAAACAGATTATTTTAGTGTAGTTTCTCATTGGTTATGTTGGGACCTGCTAATCAATATCCTTGTTTTCCCCCCCTTTTTGGTGAGAGACTTGATCAAAACATGACTGGATGCTTAAAAAGCAAAGTTTAGAAACATGCCATCAGAAATGGGGCTAAGATGGTGCCCTGTGAGGAGAACCATTGCACTGTATTCTGTGGCTAAGCATGTTTTCTGGCTGTTTCTGTTTTTCTGGTGCTTGGCAAAGATATAGCGTAGCTGTGCCGCTGCGTGGGCATGCGTCAGCTCAGCCTGACATGAGCTTGGAGATGCTGTGGCCCCTGCTTTATGGGAGAGGGTAAACGTGCCCGAGGAAGCCTCTTGATTGCTGTTGTCTTCTTCAGCAAGAGGTACAGCAGTGTGGCTGCAGAGAGGATGCCAACATGGGCATAGGTAGAGTCAGCAGTACCAGCACAGCTTCTCTAAGCACAACATAGCCATGGTTTCTGCCAGGATGCTATGCGTTACGTGGGTCTTTGTCTTGAAGTGCTCTCCCACTGTACCTGTTTGCTTGATGTTGCTAAGGCTGAGCTTTCCAAGCAGTACTTGGGGTGGCCTGGCTCCAACTTCTGCCTTCCTCATATGCTTCCCTTCCCCTCCTTCTTCTCTTACATTTTACTAATCCACTCTAGTTTGTTTCTTGTTAAACTACCCTGTGTTCTATTTAACTATAGCTCCAGTGCTTGAACCCACCCCCTACTTTGTTTTTCAGCTCAGCCTTTTGAAAAGAACTGCTTTGTATTTTCAGCATTAATTTGTATTTCTTTTCTGTTGGTCAAATTTCACTGCACTTCATTAAGTTTTAGAGTGAAACTGGAGTCTGACTAAATGATGGGAAGAACCTTGAAATGTGTCTTCCCTTTAGGATGGAAAAAACCTAATTGGAACTTCTACCTGTATGTTTCTTAGGAATTCTTTTCCTTGCTTTGTTGATAAGGAGCTTACATTTATGCAGGAGCTTTGATCCAAGTGCCATACAGGGTGCACAGAGATCTCTTCATCTGTCACTGAGGCACAGCGACTGCGTAACAGTGCACAGACCCGCTGCAAAATTGCTCAGGGCAGGAAGTACTGAATGCTTCACCCGGTTTGATGTTGCAGGGGAACTTAAAGGAATAGAAGGCGGTTACTGTAGCTGGAAACAAACCAGAGCACCTGCAAGTAGAAAGTACCATGACGCCCTTGGGGACATGAAAAAGTCCCAATATCCTCTCCAAAAAATGGTAACTTAATTAATGCAGGCCCTTTCTCTAGCAACAGGCAGAGTTACTGCCTTAGCACCTCCCGAAAGGGAAAGAAATGCCTCCTGTGGCATTACATGGTTGTATCTGCATCGGGGGAGGATTTATGACAGTTGTGTTTCATTTGGCCAGTGTTATAGTTTAAACCAGAAGCAGTAGTTCTTGTCTGAAGAAGCAAACCGAAGCTCTTCCAAAGCAGACTCCTCTTTTTCAGATTGGGTAAATCACATCTTTCTTCCTCAAGACAACAAGACCATTTCTCACTTCTGCTACTGAAAGCACCTGTAAGGTCCCTTGCAGACAAGTGTATTGCACAGTGTCCACAGGGCTATGAAAATGATTACATTTGTGTGTTCCCCGTTTTCCCAGCCTCATTTGGTGTGGAGCACAGTCAGCCCTTGTCAGCAGAGGAGCACACAATAGCATTCGGGTAATTAGAATAACCATATGCAGTGGCAAATGGGATTCATGATAAGCAGAATGTAATTGTGTACCCTGGAATTTGAACTGTATCCAAATACTCTTATTCAGATAATCAAATCTGGTTAAACTCTTAAAAGGCAGATAAATTTCAGTATTCTGATTATTTCAGTAATCTGATTGGGGTTTTTTTCTCATTGTTTATTTGCTTTTAATCAGTAAGGGAGAAAATAAGGAGAGGATGTTCTTAGGGGAGGGATCCAAGACTGAGCAAGACACCTGCCCTTGAGCAAGGAAGTCTCCATAACTGTATTCTGTAAGTGGCACTAGCCACAGCAATCTAAAGGAGGAGTGAGGTGTGCTCCAGCTCTATTGCGGAGCCCTTGTTTGTAGATACACAGCATGATGCTGAAGCACAACCTCTCCATCCCACCTTGGAAGTGGCACCAAGTTTTGGTACAGCTTCCTGGCAATCACCTATGAGTTCCTTTGCTTTTCCTCATGTATGTGAAACCAGTCTTGTCTCTGGATCCTTATCATGCTGTGCAGAATGTCAAACAGGAGCATTCAACCTGGGATCACTGAGTTTCACACCAAAAGCATAGGGCACTGCTCAGTAACAAAGCAAAAGGACCTAAGTTTTGGGGCCATTTAGAGTCATCAGCCTCGCAGCCCTTTCCAGCCTTTGCCACCTTACCCATGAATGTCCCTGACTGACCCTTACTTACAGCAAGCATCTATGTCATGTGTTGTCTAACCCAGAACTGATGCCACGCTTCAGCTGCTGACAAAAAGCTATATGTGGTTCAGGAGTGACAGCATGGCTACCCTTTCCCTAGAAATTACCAGATATTGAAATGTAATATTGAGTAAATGGTGAGATTGCTGTAACTCTTGCTAAAAGTTGAGGCAGAGACCATTTTTGTCATGTGTTGAAAACTTCTGGGTAGCTTTCAAAGCATACACTTGCACTGCATTTCAGCTGAGTGCAGATGAGGGTTCTTTCCTCCGTTTGCAGTCTCTTGATGTTCCAGCCCTCTTCAGCCTATTTGCCAGACTTCTAGGAGAGCTCTCTGAGTTAGAGTATACCTTTGAACCTCTCGAGGTTCCTCATCACAAAGAAGTTCTAGTAACAAAGTACAGGTGAGATGACCCATAGGAATCATGTCAGCGTTTCCATGGTACAATCTCTTCTGTCTGAGGCTTGTGAGAGTCAGCTGTAAAAAACATCACTCCAGGCTGATATTTAGCAGGCAGTGCTAAACACTGCTAAACTGGAACAATATCATTTGTGGGTCTGGTATTTACTTTTTTCCTCAGTGACTTAAGGAAATACATTTGCTTCAGGAGTATTTTCTGCTTCCACCCTCTCCTTGGCTAGTGCTGTGATAGCCTGCCTGGGATCTAAAAGTGAAGGTGGGCTCTTCTTTCTACATCATTGACATCCATAAATATTCAAAGCCAAATCTCAGCTGATGATTTTGCTTAATAATAGTAACAAAATATAATTCAGCTTTCTTGAACCCATCTTTACTGAATTTCCATTGCTGATAACCCTTCATTCATGCCTATAAATTCAATAGGAGTGGTCTGTAAATGCACACAAAGTGTGGTATAGCTGCAAGGGATTAATATATGAAGCACTGTTCTCTGTATCATTATTTAGGTGTATTGTGCCCTCTGAAACCCTGCTTCTCTGTGGATGGTGACTAGATTGCTGCCTTGCATTGAAGCAGACTTTAAAAGAATGAACTATTCCAGCCTTTCAATCCTCAGAAATCAGTCCTGGATTTGAATTCTTAGGGAAGTTACAGGTAAAATTTGGGCTCAGGTAGTATAAAGTAGGGGAGACACGTTTCTCAAACCTTCTCTCACCTGAAGTTCATGAAAGGAACAGGCAGTAAAATGAGTGATACTTCTGCATACCTTCCTAGTCCAGACTAAAGCTTGTGCCTTGAACTAATGTATTCTGAGGTCAGTGGAATGGGCTGTTGTTACCTTCAGAGATAGAAACCCTTGATCTGTTTGGGAAGAACTGCTACAGTGACATTTCCTCTCCATTTGAGAATAAGCATTCATTGCACATGCATTCTGTCTCCTGTGTGATAAGACAGCACTCTTTGTCATGTTTACTGTATCTCAGAAATCAGAGGGTTACACTAAGTAAAGGGACACGGGTTTTTGATTACACTGTTGCTTTAAAATACAACTTGCTGGGCTGGGACAGAGATTTCCTTTTGTCCACACAAGTGTGAAATCATTTCTGTGATTCTGAGAAAGCAAGAGGCCTAAAAGGGTTCCCGAACAATAGGCGCTGCGGTACATAAACTGATACAGGAATGCACAGCTCCACATGTAGCGCAGTTTTCCCTACCACAATATTTAATAGGAACTTCCATGACATCGATACGTATCGTAATTGAACATTGTCATTAGATTACATATTTACTGTAATTACATAATTAGGTATGATTGTGCTAATTGGATAAAGACATAATTGACAAAAATCACCAGAAAACAAACATGGAGATTCATGCCGCCAAAAGAAAGTCTTAATAGCACTAGCGCTGTGAATCTCTTGCTCTCCTCCCAGAAGGATGTTTATAAGTACATAGGAAGTTACTGTAAAGCCAGGCATTGACAGATGCTGTGAAGGTGCAGAAGTAATGGCAATTGAATGACTTCTGTTTTAATATTTGATCTCATTTCCTACATTCAATACTTCGTGTAGTAGTAGCAGCAGATATTCTAACTGATGAAATGACTAGATGCACGACACTTTTTCTGCTTGAAATTACAGTTCCTCTGGGATGCAAATACACTTTCATCTGTCCAAGCTTCATCTGAGCTTACAGTGGTGTGAACAAAGTACCAGGAATTCTGAAGCCAAGCTCTCATAAATGGGGAAAATTTGCCAGGATAATCTATGCAGCAGACTGCAGAGATGTCTAACTTTTGACCAGAAAGGGAGTTAAGTATCAGACCCTCCGACAGAAACTGCTTTAGTGTTTGGAAAATACTTTATCTTACAGTCTCTTTGTACTGCTCTGTAAAGCAAGCGCAGGTTAGGTACAGGTTGACATAAAGACTTGCTTATTGCTGTCACATTTGTGCAGAGAGGTCTTGGCATATGTGGGAACTTGGATGAGAATGTTTCCTCAGAGAGGGCCTTCTCTCATCAGTTTCTGCTTGGACGCAGCCATGGAACAGGTCATGGTACCTGCAGTGGAAGCCCATGTTTCAAGCGGGGCACAGCTCCCCAGCTCAATATAGTGACGGAGGAGGAAGCGAGAATGATCTCTGAACAAGAGCCAGCACAGAGCTGACAGCTCAAGGATTTGTCAATGTGGTGATGAAGAGGAAGTTGAAGTTGCGATGGGAGAGCAGCAAGGAAAGGTGGTGAGTCAGGAACAAAACAGTCACAGTGGCATTTGCCAACCTGAATTTAGGTTATTTAGGCACAAGCAGGGAGTAAGGAATTTTTTCATAAGGAAATGTGATTGTGTTA
The DNA here is from genome assembly GCA_002631895.1 of Agapornis roseicollis. Lineage (NCBI taxonomy): Eukaryota > Metazoa > Chordata > Aves > Psittaciformes > Psittacidae > Agapornis > Agapornis roseicollis. The sequence goes on from NDXB01009468.1 coordinate 256,422, forward strand.
GTCTCAATGCACTGGTGATGTTAACAGTACTTTCCTTCATTAAACCGATCAGGTATAGGTAATAATTTTTGGTTTAGAGTATACAGTGTGTAATATTCATGACAAGATTGAGATACAAGAAAATACTTGCAAGGGTAAGTTGCAGAAAATGGTCATAGCCATGAAATGGTCTAGTTTATATTCTGCAGTTTATAGCTGCAGAACAGGATGTTTCCAAAAGTCTGTAAAGGAGTTACATCTCCTGTGTCACGTAGAAATTGGGTGGGATTTGAGATTTTCCACCACCCTAAATGAGAACACAGGTTCATTGGCTTCCATAGAGCTACATGAGTTACGTCATTGGATTTCATGTCAGAGGACAGATGTTCAATGCACAAAAGTTATGATGTTGCATCGAGGAATTGGGATGATTTCAGGATGCTTTTAGACAGCAATAAAGCTCCTGGTTAGAAAACCAGGACCAGAGAGGCATGGTTTCCTTATCCTGATTTGTGGTTGGATCACTGGTCTAATAAAATGATTAACAGTGACTCTACTGTTAGGGAACTGTACCATGCTGCTCACAGTGCATGTCTGCCGAGCCTATCAGGTCATTTACTGAATCTGGAGTCATTAGAAATTCCACTGACACTGTCAACATTACGGACATTCAAACCATACAGAAAGATTGGGTTTTCATCAAGCATTCTGAAGACTGACATTATTTCTCCCCTTCCTCCTTTATTTCTGGTCAGGCTTTGAATGTAAAGGTAGGGCACTAGCTTTTTTTGTCATCAGCAATGCAATTTCATCCTAAGAAAAGAGAAACAATCAAGCTGCCATCTATTCAGCACAGTCCAGCATTCGTTCACAGGGTCTGATTCCCTTGTAATCCCCTTCCAGCACAGAGCTGCTGTGCCCGAGGATGCATTCACCTGAGAGGCAGGTTCTGAGGACTGATCCAGCTCCACTGTCTGCACTAGCATATTTTAAGACGCTAATCCCTGTTTGTAAGCCATAATAAATAGGCAGCATACTGCTTTAAGTAATACCTTGGTGGGTAATGGGAATGACTCACAATGATAACATCCTGGTTGTTTGACTGTGAACTAATACAAGTTAAAAATGTAATGTGTTCCTTGTTAAGGGAACACCGTCTTATTCTGACTGCTGAGAGAGGCTCAGTGTTGCATTTCTAACCTCACTAATCTTAACAAGGCATTGGTGCAAGGGTAAAGTTTACTTAGAACTTTCTATCCTTTCTGCAGTTCTTCTCTTCATCCCACTTCTCCAAACATCCTTTATAAGCATTCAGGAGCCAAGGCACATGTTCCAAGTCAATGTTATATGTGTTCAAAAAGGAAAAGACATGTTAGGACAAATTTCATACTAAGCCTTCTTAAAGTACTTTAAAACAATGTACATATATGTTCTGTGCTGTAGTGCAGATGCATCTGCTACGGAGGGGGAAAAGGACTTTTTTGGCCAGGGACAAAATTCCTTCTTGTGTGAAAAGAAGTGACTGTAATCTTGTCTCTTTCCAGCAATAATAACCACAGCTCGTTGTGTCTTATCTATTAACCTATACAGTGTGGGGAGTTGCATTTGGGTTTGGTGTCTTTTCACCAGCAAAGCATTTATTGCTTCTAAATTAGTGCACTGAGAATTCTGAGGACTTTTTTTAACTAGAAACCCTGACATTTATGTCGGCTGTGGAGTGGTGGGTAGCTTTCAGCATTTTTGACTGCATGCATCCAGGTTGAGGTAGTAGGTTGTATAGTTTAGAATTACACCAAGGGAGATAACTGTACAACCTCCTAGCTTTCCTTGGGTCTTGCACAGAACGGCGTGATGAGCGACCATAATTCCTCAGCAATCTTTGCTCTGGACACATGGAACAGGAAGGAGCAGGTAAGATGAGCTGGAAAACCTTTTCTTTTCTTCTGCCTCTCTAGAACTTGAGAAATGTTCATTCTCTCAGCATTTCTTTTTTACCTATGGGTGCTGTATTATTGAATTTTTAGCACATTCAGTGGACTAGTAATGCTTGTCTTCCTTTATTAACATTCAAGCAGCGCAATGTGTAACATTCCTAAAAAGCACCATGGCAACTTATCAGTGTTATTGCCTTCACGGTCAGCAATCAGAAGTCTCCAAAGGTAACATGAAAAGCATCCTGTATTGTATCTGCTATTGAGACGTGCAAGCAGGTTTCCCTTTCCACTAGTCTTTGACTGGTTCAGTTAGTTCTACACCAGGAGTTAAACAGGGCTGTACCCTGTAGCAGTATGAGACCTGGCACACTCATTGTCTCTCAGGAAGCGTAGGAGGCTGGTGCTGATGCTTCCAGATAAAGCCTGTAAGGGTTTCTCTGAAAGTACCTAAATCTACACAGTCCTCGGGAGAGCTGTTCTTAGGGAATACCCATTAGTGATTACAGTCAGCTAAAATGATTTGTAAGGGTTTTATTTCCAGGCCTGTACAGTTACATTAGGTGTTTCAAAGGCTGTAGCTCTGGACACATCCAATAGAGGTGGTTTGCTTCTCCCTCACAGCAGTTTGCGTTCAGGAGCTCTGGAACCACCCCAGATCTTGTGGAGGAGCTGTATGGAGTATGGGTACATGGTGAGCCAGCAATTCTGGGCAAAAGACCACATTTGTATTACGTCTTACAAGTCTAAAATGCAGGGAGTATACCTAGCTGCTATTGAAATCTACACTCTTATTTACCAAAGTATTCTATGCCTAAAAACCCCTCTGAAACTCTGGCCTCTATCTAGTGAAGTCTGAACACAAGATTGAAGATCTTCGTGTTAGCAGTGTTCAGGGTTCAGGTCCCCTGGTTGCCTGGATGAAGATGGTGGCTGTAATGCTTGATCAGGGCCAGAATATGAGCTGTGTTACGTCTTTCGACTATATATATATATATGACTAATTCTGGCAAGAGTTTTTGAGTTCCCAGAAATAAGAAAGACTGTTTGCTAGTGGGTAAACTTTCTACATTAGTGAATAAAAATAAAGGGTAGGCACAGGATTTCTTTCATTAGGCTAATCTTAAAGTGTGAAAATGATAACAATATTTCAAGGTATCCAAGTAACCTAGAGTAATATTCTTCTAGTAAAATGGCACTTTAATATCTGCAAATCCTTGTTTACTGAATGCAAAGAGAAGCTGTTGGTTTCTCGAGCATTACCCAGTGCTCAGTTATTAGTTTTTCAAAGAGTGAATTAGTGGGACTTTATTTCATCTTGTTTTCAAAGAGGTTATAGATATCAATACCATGGTTTATAACTCTTCAGTTCCTTAGGACAAGGCAAGTATCCGAGCTAACACAACGCAGCTTCTGTGTTCCACAGAGGCACATGCATTAAACACATGCAGGTGGTTAAAAAAGAGGAATCTTTTTAGCACATTTTAGGCAGTACCTTATTTCCCCCCCCCATAAATCTTTTTGCAGATGGAAGTGCAAATTTTCAGCTGTAAATCCACAAGCTGCATTGATTCACATCCAATTTAGAGCTGTTCCGTAAGGGCTGATTGATTATTTTTAACCTGTTTGGTTAGGAATAGCCTTATAAATGGGTGGTAGTAACTCCAAATAAGAACAGTCTCTCTTCGTTTTTGGTGGTAACATTTTGACTCTGCTACTCACAGTTATAAGGGAACTTCATAAGGTCCAAAAATAGCGGTTGTCTATATTAACACACACATTTGTGGCTATCGACTTTAAGTATGTTAACTCAAATGGTCTATGTCGTTCCAAAGAACAAGGAACACTAATTAAAAAGGAGAATGGTCAGTGGTAAACATAATTCAATGTGCATATTTTTCTTCTGAATAAAATAGCATTCCAGCTCTCCCCCTGATGAGAGGAATGTATTGTCAATTAATTAGACTTCCATCATATGTCCTCGGATGCCCTTCTATCGTATGCCTTCCATATGTCCTTATGTCATATGCCTTCCATATGCCCCCTATGTAATTAAGCTTCTATCATATGGCTTCTATCATATGCCATTTAAATAGATTTCCAGGAGAATGTGGCAGTGTTACAATTATGGACCTTTTGCAATGAGTAAAGGAACAACTCATGAGCTGTAGCTTGAAAGAGGAAGAAGCAAAAGGGAGGTGGCTCACCCTAAACAGTTTCTTTAATTGCCAGTTTTGTTTCTGTCAGCTTGGGCAATGAACAGACACAAGTGGTCTATTTTCCTTGTTTTCCATTACACTTCCATTCCCAGTTTTTATTCAGCTAAGCCTGTGAATAGCTGGGGAGATAGCCACTGTTTCTGAGAGAACATTTCCATTGGAATGTAAAGTGAAAAGGAAACCATGCACCTCCCTGAAAAACTGTGTCCTATGATAACGAAGAGTAAGCTTTGATCTTGTTTTTGTTCCTTTAAGTCTGTAACATAAAGTGAAGTACTAGAGATCTCATGGTGAAAGTATCAATGAAACTGAGATGGTACACTTAAGCATACATCCCTGTTCTCCCTTGTGGACAATGGGTGCAGATAGTATTGTGCTTTTCTTGGAATGGTGATCGCTTGATAGATGGTGTCCTAATGTACAAGGATATATAGTGAAATGGATCCCAAATTTACTGTGACTTATAAGGATAAAAACCAAAAATAAGCACTGATGCTTATATACGTAATGAAGAAAGCTGCAAGCATCCGAGGAATGATGAGGTCTTGGAATGGCTTCCAATGAAAAGACAGATAGCATGCTCATTTGCCTTATGTACACTCATGTATCTGTGCCTTCTTTCTTCCCAACAACTTCTGAGACTGTTTTCTAATCCCAGCCATATTTGATAGAGGAATGGTGACTTCCAGGACTATTCTGCTCCAGCAGGCTTTACAGAAATGATAGAAATCACAGCCATATATCTAGCAGGCAGGGAAAAGGTTGAGAGGACAAGAGAAGGTAAAATAGTCATATGTGCTGAGGTGTCCAAGCTATAAAATGGAGAGTGCTTTGCAGCATATGCCAGGTTACCTGGATTAACTAGATTGAATGAAGTAATGAGAACAGTTCAAACAGATTCCCACTGGCTAGTAACCAGCGTGTCCCTGAAGACTTTGTACTCCAGTTGCTAGAGCATGCTAAAACCCATACCATCATGACTTCACTGCTATTTATATGTGCTCTGCCTAGATTAAGATAGAATTTACCAAACAATGGGCCCTGTATTTTGCTGTGTTAGCCATTATTTGTAATACAGATGCATTCCTGAAAAATAGGTGAAAGGTCTTAGTTTTGGCTTAATCTTTTTAGTTTCAACTCAGTTTTCATTTAAAGCGTGCACACATCTGAAATATAACCAGTCCATCTGGAAGCTCTAGGAAGAGAAAGATTCATGTTGTGATGCTGCACCATCATTAGTTTCCTGGTGCCACAATCAGAAACTGCAAACTAAGGGAAGCCTTTAAGCCTCTTGTAGCATACCACTGTAATTCTCTGTCAAGAATAACTAGCAAAGTCTTGTGTTCAGAAATAGGGCTTTTCTGGTTTGCTGGGCAGCAGGAAAATACTTGCAGCACTGCAAATTATCTTTCACTTCTGTGTTTTCACCTATGAGGCAAGGGCTGTTCCTGGGACCTGGATGCTGTTCCTTTGGAAAGGAGACTGGAACTCAGAGACTTTCACCATTACAGGGACTTCTTCTTCCTTAAACAATGGCTTTCATCTATTTCCACACCCAGTTGAAACTGTGCTGCAACACTTCTGCTGCTAAATCAGATGCAGTAAGTACAGTCAAATTTGTCCATAAAAGTTTTGTAAGAACTGGGACGAAATAGAATGGAATGCCAGAATGACTCATTGTTTAATGAATAAGGCCCTAAGTGTTCTATTGATGCCATTTATAAATTTGTATAAAATGTATAGAATTCATGTCATAACTGGAATTCCAAGCGCAGCAACCTTGTGAGCTAAATTATGATGATGATAGGGTACTGCACAAATTAATATGAATTCTAACAGGCTTCTGCTTGAAAAATGCTCAGACAGTTAAAAATAAGACAATTTCATTACACAGATTGAAAGCCCAGACCTCAGAAATGCTGCTGCTCCCTCTTTGGAAATGGTAAATTACTGAAGAAGGAAGTTCTTTTTGTGTGTGTGTGTGTATGTGTGTGTGTGTGTGTTAAGAGTCAAAAAGTATAACCTATACAGGAAAACAGATGTCCTTTAATTAGATGTAGATATCAATTACAACGCAGACTGCAACTGGAAAATGAAAGAATTAGCTGGTAGAGACCAGCTCAGTATCTGGAACTCTTGTATTGAAAATGAATAGTCTGAGGCCAGAGCAGAGATCTGGACACACATCTCTCTGACTAACTTTTCCCTTCTCATTCTTACTTTTACCTTCTCATAGCTTGGTGGCTTAGATAAGAAACCAAGTGAAGTTCAGCATTTCCAGCATGAGTTTTGGAGGTAGGTCCAGTCAGGCTTCAGCCAGAGACACACTCGTATAGGAGTGGTGTTGGATTTAACCTTGTGAGGAAAGGTTTCAGTCTAAACAGGAACAGAAAGGAAATCTGACATCTGGAAATTTCCCATAGCAGAGGAAGATCCAAAAGGTTTTATTTGGGAACACCCACCCCTTTCTTTCTTCCTTTAAACAAGACAAGACTTCTACTTGCCCTGACTCTGCCGACGCTCCAGGCGGTCCCAGTTGGATACACTTAGATTTATATATTCAAAATATAAAATGTATTCTCCCCGAGCAGATAATTTTTTTACATGCAATAGGGTGAAATTAGCCTCTTTGTGCAATGTCATGGCCCTGTTTCTTGGTTAAATAAGAATCAGGTTTCTGGGGCAGATATGGAAAGAGATTGAATTGCTGCATTCCATGGTACATGCAGTGACTTCTCTTTACCAGCACCTCTCCCTGCTTCCTTCTCAAACTTGTAGAAGACAGCTTCCTGCCCAGTTAGGTCATCCACAATTGTCTCAGGTCTGTTGCAAATGAAATACCACTGGCTAGAAATACTCCAAGCAATAACTTCCTTCAAAGAGGAAAAGAAGCTGCTACTGCTGCTAAGGCTGAAGCCACTTACTTATAGGGAAAGAACTGTCATCCCACTTACTTACAGGGAAAGAACTGTAATCCCGCAGGCAGGGGCCACACCAGCAGCTGGAGCCTTCCTCCTGCCAGCCACTTCTAATGTGCAAGCCCACCACACTCAAGACCCCATCCAAAAGTACTGCTCAAGAGCAGTGCAGGTACAGCCATTATAGAGTCCTTGATTTCTGTTTTCTATCTACATTCTTGTAGGTTCCCACATTTAGGTAGCCAGGCTCCTGCCCCAGAGAAGCACATTTGTTGGTGCAGGGTTTTCCCTTGCGCCTCCTGGGTCTGCTTCACGTGTGCTGCCATTTTTCCTCACACCCGTTGCCAAGGTCTGATGACAAGGCTGTGATTTCTCTAAGCTTCTCTTTGTTACAGGTGTGACACACAGCTCGTAGGGTTTCATTAGGGCTTTCATAACGTATTAAGGAAATGTCAGGATCGAGTAATTTATAATTAACAGTGACATGTAAATGTCATGTCTAACAATTGCAGTGTAAGAGTATTGTTTTGTGAATGGGCCATCTTTTACACATGCAACTGTCAGTGTCCAAAGAAGCCATCACCAGTCAGGCAAATGGTTGGTAAAGACAGATATTTTCCCCCTTTTGTTTACTCCTCACTGCATTCTTGATAGGCATCTAGACAGTGCTGCCTGCTGTTCCTAGATCCAGTACATATATAAAGCTCAAGCCACGACTGGAAGCATTTATGAACATTTTAGAGCTTGATCCTAATATAAACGCAGATGGATAAATCCCTTCACAATGCTGATGTTAAATTCATATGAGCACTGTCTATATGAATTTTCAGTATGAGGGTAGAGCTGGTCTTTGCCATGCAAGAGCATGTCATGCATGATGCTCTAGCTATCAGTGGCTGCTCAGGTGTGGTGCTGCACTAGCAACATCCCTGCTGGCACTTCCACATGGGTACTGGCTGGAGATCTGTGGTTGCAGCAGCTCAGGTTGGTGCTGGTTTTGGGGTCACTGCAGTCAGTCCCCTGAAAAGTGTAGGCAGACCCCTCTAATTCCGTAGCTTGAGATTTAAGGAATTGTAAATAGCAGATCAAAGCCATGCCCAGATTAATGCCACTGATGTGGGTTTATTTTCAAGTTTGTTTTTCTTGTGTTTGAAGTGGCCTCTCATCTCTTATGACAAGGAGTAGAGGTTGTGGCACGACTGTGGTTTGCAGTAGCAGCGTTTGCAGTCTGTCAGATGCCACAGCTTCCCCTTGGCTTTCTATTTCCTTTCATAAATGAGGTTGTTAGATTTGAAGGGCAGGATTTACAGAAAAAGAGGAAGAGAAGGAAAAGCAGGAAGGAAATGGGAAAGGAAGAAGGCGAGACTCGATTGCTCCCTGCTACACATCTTGTGGTTTGAGTTGGTTTTGGAAATTGCCCTTCCACGAGCTTTTAAAATGTGAAAGGAGAACTTATTTTATAAGAGTCCTAAGATATTTCCGGCACGTGTTTCCCTTCATTTGTATGTGAGAATAGTTCTTGAATGGGAAGTTAACCAGCGTGGGTCTTAGTGGAAAAACTAAAATCAGTGTCCACTACTTGGTATGTCAGCAATGATGCATGCAGCTACACTGCCGGATCATGTCATGAATCTCATAGGGTTCTAGGATAGAAGTCACTGGTCTGCAGTCTGTAACGTTAGTGCTGTAATAAATCCACAAGTGTCCTTCTGTGGGTGGCTGCACCTCCTAAAGTGACTACTTGGGACTTTGTGTCAATGATTCTATGATTAAAGAACTGTAATCTCTCCCTTCTTCAGTAGAAGAGGAGGATATCCATACTCTGCTGGTGGAATCACTAGTGAAAGGGGTTCTATGATGTTCTGCTTATATTCCAATAGAGGGGCATTTTTTAATTGCCAATTCTCAGAGAATCATGTAATTTGGTCATCTTGGAATCTGTAAATTAGCTTACAGACAAGCTCCAGGCATTGGGACTCAAGCCTATCTGTAACAGCATTGCTCAAACAGTGCATTGAGACCCATAGAGGCAGTGAATTCTGATACAGCTCTTCATGGTTTTGCTTGCTGCTTGTATAACACAGGCTGCAACCTCAACAGTCATTTGCTAATGATGAGGATAAAATGGATCTCTTCTTTGCCTGGATAGCAGAGGGAGGTTTAAAACCTCCACTTGGGAAGTTCAAGGTTTGTAAAGCAGCTCCCTTACTTGTTGTGAAGCCCTTGGTCTGCCTCACGCCACACTGCATTACAGATTAAGGCAGGCTTCGCATTATATATTAACACAGATTTGTCCTCAAGATACCCTACTGTGGAAAAGGCCATTTTTAAATCTTTAATAGGGCATTGGAGCAATTTGCCTGTGATTTAGTTTTAAGTGGGCAAGAGGAGTGGTGACAAATGAAGCTGGGAGGCCCTAAAATTCTTTGAATATTCCATGTTTTCCTGGAACTGTTGGGAAAAGGCTGCCAGAAAGGTCTTGGCAGGTTTCTTAGGTGGCTGGCCAAGTCTGAAGCAAATGCGGATAGTTAATAGGCTAAAGCAGCTCTGGTTCCAAGTCCATACATATATATAACATACGTTTTTATTTAAGAAATCCCACCACACGGAGGAGCAAATGTAGTGCTAATATATCTTCCTGAAGGAAAACAGCAAGGGAAAAAACACTGTCATCTTGTAACGATCAAATAAGAGATCTTTTGCCCTTAGTTTTTAGGGACTTGAATTGTCAGCTGAAGAAGAGAAGTAGTAGGAAATGAAATCAGTGGACAGGCAGTGGCTTTCCCATGAGGGCCCCATATTAATCAGGAATGGCTTATATAGCAGTAGTTTGCATCTAAGAAAAAAGGCAGAAGTTGTTCAAAGAATGGATTTCCCTTCCTAGATTGACTTTGTGTTGTTGCCATGCAAGTAATTAAAAACAGTAATTAAGCAGGAAAGTGATCAAGTAACGACCTGGGACCTGCTGCTGCAGTTGCTTCCATGTGGTCAAGCCATTCTAGCACAAAGCAGGAGTCTGCCTGTGTGGGTCTTGATAGTAAGAATTAAGTGCTGCTATGGAATTATCTCGGGTATAGGCTCATCTGGGAGGTGTTTCTGTGTGCACCAGGGTCAGAACCATGGTTCTCTGAGGCCACCGGCACCTATGCAATAGGTGTTTACTGTGAGTCCAGATTTCACCGAGACACCAGGTGAATTACCTTTGTACTTTTAAAGTTGTCTTCACTGCAAGGGATTTTTGTTTGTATTCAGTTCCTGGGGCCTGTGTTGTTTTATTATTAATGGGGTGAGGACTGTGCACAGCCTCCACTGTTACAGTGGAACAATTATTATATCTTTTATTAAGCCATTGGCACAGACCCTGAAGTTCTGTTAACAGACTTCCCATGAGATCTCGGCTAAGTCTTTGTGCTTATTCACTGTATAAAAAATAGAGGTCCTTGTTCCTCATAAAGACAGAGGAACTAATCCTATCTGAATTGTGCAGAGGCAGTCATGTCGCATGTCATACTGGAACTGCAAGTGAGCATTCTGCGTATCTCTGTGAAGTAACGTTTCATATGGACAACCTCCGTGCTGACATACACATTCATTAGCTGTGCAGAGTTAAAGCTGACAATATTTACAACCTAATACTCCTTTTTCACAAAATCAACTTGAAAATGTTATTACACTTTAAAAATCCTAATTAATGTCATTTGTTATAAGTGAAATATTCTGATATTCAGATCGTTCTGTTTCTTTTCTTCGTTTTGTAGCTCATCAAAAGGTCTTATTGCATTATAAACCGAACTAAATCTAAGTTTAGTGTGTGCTAGAGCCTGCAGTGCAACATTAATGATGCAGCAGTACGGACTGGCACCAGGAGTGGGGAGACTGGCTGCTGCGCTTGCGTCCCACTACTATTTCTGGCATGCAGAGGCTGCGCGGTGTGGGATGGGTCAAACGTAAGTCCTCAGAGGTTGCTGTGTCTTCCTCGCGCTCTGGCATTCATTCTGTCTGTCACATGCCTCCTGATATGTGGCTTTCTAATTCTTAATACACTCTCATCACCAACGGAGCAACTGAAAACAAGTTAGTGCATACTAAGACCTCTGTGTCTGGTTTCACAAGAGGGAAGGGTGACTAGACATGTGTTCAGGCTTCACCCGTGTTAAAGTGCCCAAGCCTGTTATTTCTTTGACAGCAACACCTAAATGGCTTTGCACCCTGTAGACACCCTCTGAGAAGAGACTCCATGTCCGCAGGAGCTTGTAGTCTGAACAGATAAGGCAGACAGAAGAGGAAACACAAAGAGATGGGGAGAATTGCCCAAGCCATTTAGCATGTCTAGAGGCAGGACTGGGAATAGAGACATGTATTTTGGGTTCTCACCACTGTTACCACCACTGATTTGGGATTCCTCTGGCTGGCTCTGCACCTGTCCTTGTGAAGGGATTGGTGGTTTGAGCCCACCAACCAGCTGTAGAAAACATTTTGGTGTCCTACCTTTTGGTTTAATTCTCCAGCAGTGGCTGAGACAAGTATCTTCTTCTTGAGAGAAAGATGCCCTCATGTGCTGTTTATTGATTTATTAATCATGCCAACTGCATGCTGTAGCTGGAGAATCAGAAAACCTGAAACCCCAAAACATTCCTTTATCTTTTGAATAACCCTACCTTCTCTTTAAATAGAGTCAGTAACAGGAGGTCGAGGGGATGACTGTTCTTTGAGGTTCTTCACGTCCCTGTAAGCTCCCAAGGCTCTTTACCAACACTAATTAATAGATTTACAATTCCTTTCTTATGTGCAATAGTTGCGTTACCTGTTTTATGCAGAAAAGAACTGGAAATAGACCGCAGGACTAAGGGTCTACAGTGATCTCATGGAGGAGATGAGCACAGATCTGCAGACTGCAGGCAGCAGCTCTCCAATCTCTGAATTACAATCTCTCTTTTACACAGTGACCCTACCACATCTTTCCTATTGGAACAGAATTCATTCTGGCTCTTAGTTGCATGGATTTCTAGTTTTAATTTCTCTTTCTACTATTCCTGCCAGGCCAGGTTCCCAAATATCCCTATACTTTATACATGTTTTGAGTCTAGGTTCAGCAGTTTAGATTCTAACTGAACAGCCTCAACATGTACTATTTATATTGGCTTTTTCAGAATAAGAAAAATCCCCTTGATTGACACACACCATCTTTTTCATACAATGATTCTATTGAAATTTCAAGTCCATTTAAAGAAAGCATTAAACGTTGACCAGCCAGAAAGGTTCTGTAGCAAACTCCTAGGTTAATGTATCAATATAGCTCCAAGTAGGTGAAATGCTTCAAAATTTGTCAGAGTATGAAGCCTCAGATCTTAAGAAATTATGTCACCAGCTAAAACCAGGTTAGATTTATCTGAAATTTTAGTGCTTTAAAGGAGCTTTACTTATGTTTTAAGTGAATTGAGTCTTATTTGAAACTTGCTGAACCCAAACCCATGTGAAATACGAGGGGTTTCAGGTGCTTTATGTGATATGGAAATGGAAAATCATGCGAGAGTAGATGTAATACTTTTTTGCGTGACTTCATCCACATAACTTCGAGTTTCACCTTGAGTTTCTTGGGTTCAGTTAAATCCGGTTTGTATAGGAGAGCTCACGGATAAGGGCAGATTGTTAACTCCCCATAGGCAAAACACACATAACTCTCGCTACTGCGTTCCCACTTCTCATATTCTTTCTTTGATATGGGATGAATTCATCTTTGTAACCTTTCTTTTCAAATCCCTCTGCTGTATCAGCTGACCTTTCATCGAACTCTTCCCATTTCCCTAAACTCGGTTTTCGGTAAGGGCACAGAATGGTGCAGTATTCCAGGGCTTTCCACCAGGAGGTGAACAGCACTGCCTCATTTTGCTTTTTGCTGCCTTTACTCACTTTGGGATTGAATTGGTTTATGGCTTTCTCACCTTATTATTTGAAGTGTTCACCATTATCCAGGGATGGATATAGTTGAAGCTCAAAGAGCTCTGAGGAACCCGTTAGCAGAACTGGGAGATGGAGAGAAAATACAACAGCCACTTTTTAAGCTGTGGTGCTGTCAGGGTAGTGCATGGGTGAGGTAATTTGCTAACGTATGCCCTGTTGGGTTGGGAGGTGAAAGTTGGTGGGTGAGGCAGGTTAAAAGGAATTGCTGGTAATGAAAGGGAACTTACGTGACCTTCAACCACACTCCATCCTCTCTGTTGACTAACAGGGTAGCAGATGTGGATAACAAAAGTAATATGGACATAGCAGCTTGCTTCCGAGGACCTCCACATGCTCCAAGGACATGGTAAGCATTGTCATGATGGTTCTATATTATGGGGAAGCAGGTAGAATCATAGAATAGTTAGGGCTGGAAAGGACCTTAAGATCATCAAGTCCTAGCTCTCCTGCTATGGGCAGTGTCACCTCCCACTAAACCATGTCACCCAAGGCCCCATCCAGCCTGGCCTTGAACACTGCCAGGGATGAAGCATTCACACCTCCCTTGGGCAACCTGTTCCAGTGCCTCACCACCTTCATGGTAAAGAACTTCTTCCTTATATCTAACTTAAACTCCCCTGTTTAAGTGTGAACCCACCACCCCTTGTCCTATCACTACAGTCTCTGATGAAGAGTCCCTCCCCAGCATCCTTGTAAGCCCCATTTAGATACTGGAAGGCTGTTATAAGGTCTTCAAGCAGCCTTCTCTTCCCCAGGCTAAAGAGCCCCAACTTTCTCAGCCTGTAGGAAGAGGTGAGGTGATTTTACCACTGACTTGAAGTGTTATGGGGCAAGGGTATATAAACCGGTGAGGTGTCCTGGTAACACTCGAGTCATGACACCTTTGCCCAACTTTGCTTTCCATGGGTGTGCCCCATGCTATGAATTTATGCCTTTCCTCACATTGTTTGAATTCTTCATTTGTATTAGTAAATACTTTTTACTCCACTGAAGACATTCATTTGGAAACTATTGTCATGTATTACCATATATGCTGTCCATACAGCAGAGACATTAATGTTGTCTGAAAGGTACTTCCTAAATGATCTCTGTATAGTTTGTTTTGATACTGACTTGTCCCAAAAAGGCCTTAAGGTTTTGCAGTCAATACTTAAGTCCCTAAAAGCATCCTGTCTGTCTGAGGATCCCTTCACCTATGTGTCTTCTTCTTTGAACTGCTAATTCCAACTGGTGTCAGTAAAAGCAGCGTGTCTTTACTCTGCTTTCTGCTATAACTGTGCACCCACCAAGGTCTCCTCTTCCTTCCTACCTGTCTCTCTGATTAAATTCATTCTTCCTTTCTGTTTTCCAGCTTCACCCTGCAAACTTCCTCTCACTCCATTTCTGCAAGAACCTTTCCTGCAAAACAGGTCCCTGATAGGGTTAGCGAAGGGGTTACCAGTTTATTTATACTCACCTCAGCATGGTAGCAGCCAAACATTCTAAGTTACTAGGCTATTAAAGGGCCTGTAGCACACAAAAGAAGCTTCAGTCTTCTGGTGCAGTTCAGAGTAGACAAGTGTGTACCTCACAGCTGCTCTGGACTGATCCCCAATTCTGGTGGTGTTATTATTCCTTCTTAATCTCTCCACACTGGTAATATGAACAGGCATGCTCAGGACTAAAAGGACTGCAGAGATTTGGCCCCTTTTTAGATATGAGAACAATTTTCAGGCATCTTTCAGTTGTGCTTATTTCACCCCAACAGAAGAAAACCAGAACAAAAGAGAAATAGGAAGAGTTCATGGAAACCCTGCAAACTTTCTCTGCTAAGATTTCAGATTCCTGGTGGTGACAGTGCCTTGTGATGCTGAAATTGGTGTTTCCTTCTGTCGTGCCTGGCACGAGCGATCCCAAAGCAGTGAGCTAAGTTAAAATACATGGCTGTGATCAAAAGAGGATGACACCTCTCCTTTTTTTTGTGCCACCCTGGAGGCCCTTAGGTTTGGAATTTGAGTCTTTGAAAAACAAGGTTACTGGACTCTAGTAAATGAAGTGTCCGGATGTTAGTGATGATTCATAAAAGCAATTAAACAAGGAAAGTGCTTTCTGCTGGGTGTAATGTCTTGGTTTGATGATGTCCTTAAAGTGTGTGTGTAATGCTGCAAATGCTGGTCAGTGGATAGTGACCGCTGTGTTTAACATTATGGATCTGTTTCCAGCATAACACTTCTTTTCACACGGTTCCGATGACCAAAACTGGGTTTTCTTGTAGTTGAATCTCTCTCATTTAGTTTCTATTTCAAAGTAATTTCCATCTCTTCCTTCTTAAATTTGGAGGGGGGGAGGGGAGGAAATCTACTGAGGATTTAACATTTTCCAAGGGAGAAATGTGAGGTTTGCAACATAAATATTGGAGATGGCAGATAATTGAAATTCATTCCCTTTTTTTCCCCCAGTGCTATTCTCTTGCATTTCAGCCCTGGCCTTCCACAAGCATGAACCACCACATCTGTACAGCTTTCAAAGCAATTTTCAATGAGCAAGACTGAACTCGGTTAAAACATGATTAGGGTTATTGTTGTACACAAAGATCCATCAGCCCAGCCACATTACCTAAGCAAGAAGTAGACCCTGAGGCACACTCTACAAGCTTCGTCCTACATGGCTTTTCAAGTCGTCTCAACCAACCTGTTAGCATTTAGTGATGGCTCTTAGGCTCTGCTGTTGCGGAGCAGGCACTTCCAGTCTTACTGCCTTCTCCAAGGGGATGCCTCTCACTTGTGCATATTCCAAAGTTGGGGCTTCAATTTGCTTTGCCCTCACATCCTTTCCTTGGTTATCCCACGCATGTATGCTAAGGGAAGCAAAGTAGTTTACTGATTTATCATGGATCATTAGATGGAGTAACTATTCTTAAAACATCACCAGTATAGATACAATAATTAGAGATGTGCTTTTGTTAACATCACAAGCCTCTACCCTCTTGTACAGTACCCTTGGGTACTAAATAATTACCCACTTTGTGTGGTTATCTAGCTCACTAATTACCCACAAAAATTGGGGTCAGGTGTTAACTGCTTGAAATAAGTATCCTCCAAAGACTCGGTGGAATTGTGTAAAGAAATCATCTGTTTGCAACAAAACTTTATCAGAAAGAAAATCCAGACATTTTTGGGAAGGAAGAGAAGGGAACGCAAAAAAGACAACAGAGAGAAATTGGTCTGTGCGATGGCAAAATCTTGCACGCTGCTGTGATGATGGTGCGGGAGTGAAAGGATGCTTGGCAGATACAGTCCCTCTAATCCAGTCTACTTTTCCCAAAGATTAGATCCTTCACTGAACAGGGTTTGATTCTTCCCCTATCTAGGTTGATGTCAGTCAGGATTATGTCAGTATAAGTAAGAAAATTTGTATCCATGGACTCACTTTGCCGCATAATCCCACCTCTTCTATCACCCAGGGACTTGTGCATTGCACCCAATAACTGGACTGTCTTGTAGACATATTCCCATACATTTCAGTTGTTCCATACTCCATGTGCATGCAGAACTCCATCCTAAGGCTGCTGCTCATAAAACGTAGCTTGCTTTGAGTAATAATTTAATTCCTGTGTTCAGGGAGTTACCCCAGTGAGTCAAAGATTGCTGGATAGCCCCACCCTCCCCAACTTCCCGAACACTTCGGCTGCAGTCCCTTTCTCTTTGCCAGACCCACACAAGATGTCTTAGCTAGCCAGAATCCCAAGAGGCAGCTTCTCCTGCCTCCCCATTTTAGTGCCAGAGAACTGGGGAATAAAGCCCTAAAGCCCTTGAAGTACCAGGCACATGGAACAGAGGGATATTTAATAGACTGTCTTCCTCACCTGCTTTCTTGCATAGGTGCTCTCTGCCTTCAATACAAAGGAAACAGATTTCAGTGGGAGCTGAGAAGGTGTTTCTGAAAACCCCACTATGCACCCATCAGGCTATGTGGATACAAGGATACCTTTAAGCCCTAAGCATCTTTGCAGTGCCCAGCATAACAAAAGAAACTGCCTTCTTTATTTATGTCTGTATTTTGCGCTAGGTGCTTCCTCTCTGCAGTGAGTACCACCTTCTGTTCCCACAAGCATCTTTTGAAACCTGTGTGGAGTCAGGTTTTAGGCATCACCAACCCCACTGAGGTGGCAAGAATGGGTCTCAGGTAAGGCCCCGCATGGCGAGGTGGGTGCTGGGTCT
The DNA here is from genome assembly GCA_002631895.1 of Agapornis roseicollis. NCBI lineage: Eukaryota > Metazoa > Chordata > Aves > Psittaciformes > Psittacidae > Agapornis > Agapornis roseicollis. The sequence continues at coordinate 273,629 of NDXB01009468.1, forward strand.
TTAGCGCCATACCTGCGCTCCGCATTGTGTAGCGCATCTCTGGAAAACATAGGGATCAGCCTCATAAAGCACAATGCAGATTTAGTCGTCATCTTTGTGTCTCTCCCCACCCCCCCCCCCCCCCCCCCCCCCCCCCCCCCCCCCCCCCCCCCCCCCCCCCCCCCCCCCCCCCCCCCCCCCCCCCCCCCCCCCCCCCCCCCCCC
>NDXB01009469.1:0-17132 GCA_002631895.1 Agapornis roseicollis
TTAGGGTGGTGAGGCACTGGAATGGGTTGCCCAGGAAGTTGTGAGTGCTCCATCCCTGGCAATAGTCAAGGCCAGGTTGGACGAAGCCTTGGGTAGCATTTAGTGTGAGGTGTCCCTGCTTATGGCAGGGGGTTTGGAACTAGATGATCTTAAGGTCCTTTCCAACCCTAACTATTCTATGATTCTTAATCACAGACAGGCTTGTCTAAGAAACCTTTTCCAGTGTTTGAAAACCTTCTCTGTAAAAAAAAATGTTTCCTAATGTGAAATTTGAACCTCCCCTGACAGCTTTGAACCATTCTCACACACCCTACCACTGGATACCAAGGAGAAGAGATCAGCACCTTTCTGTCCAAATTGCCTCCTGGGGAGGCTATAGTGAGCAATGAAGTTGCCTTCACCTGGAAGACGCTACATTCAGCATCCCACTGCACTGTCATAGCATTGGCCTATATTTTGATAGTGGTCCAGAATGTAAACCTGAGAAGACCAGCCCCCAGAACACACAACTTGCTTCTCAATTCAAGAACAAACTAAGTTGCTTCCTCAGTTGGGAAATCCACAGTACATGCACTATCCTCACATGTGTGGGTGACAAACTTACAGATGCATATTATAAAGTAATCATAGTATCATAAGGGGTTGGGAGGGACCTTAAATATCATCTCATTCCAACCCCTATGCCACGGGCAGAGACACCTTCCACTAGACCAGGTTGCTCAAAGCCCCATTCAGCCTGGACTTGATTATTTTTTAAACAACCAAACAATTCCCGCTTCCAAATTCCTGTTTCCTGTGCTGCTGTATGAAAGCCTAAGTATTTAAAAAGTGACAGCATAAAGTGCTGGGCTCATGGGATTTAACTGGAACACAGTAACAGATTTTGAAGATTTCCCCAGTGAATTATCTGACAATACATGTAATAAATCTATCTCTTGAAATAAAAACATGCCCATTCAAATGTCCAGGGACAAATCCAATATCTATCATTAGCAATAAACAGCATTTAATAAGCACACACAAATAGCATGTCTGGAAGTCTACTAGGTGCCACCCTAGTAGATTCTGCCATCTAGAAACTGCCATCTAGCAGTTTCTGTGCATTTGAACTTAAACTTATAAGCCCTACTATGTAATTGTTAGTGCAATTTCTAAGTCATCACATAATGCTTGTGACTTACAAGCTTGACCTTGTTCTATCAGTAAACTATAAAATTGTTTTTCAAGTAATTTCAATCAATTTTCAATGAGAATGGATTTAAACAATTTACTATTTGCAGTACTATGTCTTATTGTATTGCTTGAATTTAGTTTGTCACACGTTGTTCTGCAGAGACACACCCCATCAACTTTAGAAGCTTAAAGGAGATGCCTAAATTGGGAGCAAAGTGCTTCTAGCTTGCTCAGTGTGTCAACAGAGAAAAACAGGCATCTCTACCTATGAAAGATCTAACCTACCTTTCGAACAAAACTCTCCTTAAACTGGGAAAGGGAGACATTTTTAGAAGGGTTTTTTTAGTTTGCAGCAATGCCTGTATTGTTTCTCTGATGAAAGGCAGGTAGAAATTTTTTAACAAAATGGTTAAGCAGATTGTTTGCTAGAAAAATCAACATCAAATGCACATATGCCTGTAAAGTTATATATATATATATCTGTTAAGAAAATAATCAGAAAATCTTCCTGCTCTTATTTTACATTAAATTTGTCAAATATCTAAATTAAAGATCATTATATTTCTAAGGGTATTTCTAGGAAAATTCAAGCATAACAGCCAGTAAGAAGTAATAACTGCAGTCTATTTACCATCAGGTTAGCAGAAAATAAATGGCATCTTACTCTTGTTCTTTTGCTATTGGGTTTATTGGCGCATTTAGGCAGGTCTGTTTCCTTTGCACATTTGTGAAGAACACTGCTGTGTAAAAGTGAAATGGGCTGTATATGGAATTGAAAACTTTTCAATGATAAAATGTCTCAACAGCCCTTTCATCAGAATTACAAAAAAAATATTGAAGTCTGTATCTGCTTTTAAAACAAAACACTGCCATTTTTATTCAAGCACAGCAAGCATGAACAGTTCAGCTGCATTTGCATGTCAGTTTATTCAAAGAGGGTACTTACTAGTTCACTGATATCCCATTGCCACAACAAATAAGGAGACAGTCCTACACAATTCCTTCCACTCCTCTTTGTTTATGCCTTTCCTGACTGCTGCTCTGCGGCAGAGCTCTGAATTTGGACAAGCTCTCTTGCAATGTATCACATGCTGTAAATGTGGGAGTAGAGTGAAAAGGGAGCTTCGAGTACTTCTGCTTGCCTTCATCTTTCCCTCCTGCATTTTACTGTCAGTCCATTTGAAAGTAATCAGGACCTGTAATGCCACCCTTGATCATGACACTTCGTAACTGGCATTATTTTACTGGCAGATGGATGTCAGCTGGAATGGTCATTGCACTCCTGGAAGATGGTCTTCAAGGTAGGCCTCCCACCATGGCACTGGACAAGGTACAGGACCTGGACCATTAGCATGTTCCCTTCTAGGCTGGATCCTCCATCTTCACACCAAATACTCTCAACTGCCCCAGATATTTTGACACCGTTTTCAGTTTGTAGGTTGGTGTGATCCTAACATCCCAATCAAGATGAAGACCTTGCCAAGAAAAGCTACTGTACAGGCAAATCTAAAATAATCTGTAAGTATGGGTCAGCCAGAGCTAGATAGCAAAAGGCAAGGGAGGAAGAACAAGATAATAAAAAATATTTCAGCAGAAAAGCAGGAGCTCAGACAGCTTAACTTCTAGCCATACAAATGTGGCATGTGTCCCTTCACAAACAAAATGATGGGTAGGTAACTGGAACTGCAAGTACAGTTTGTGACATTCTGTTTTCACTCAAGTCAAACCTTCACCATAACAGAAATTTACCCATTCAATATTTATATTTGTTACCTTCTCATAAGCTTTTCTCTTTGTTTCAGAGTCCATCCAGTCATTTTCCTTCTCCAACATGTCAATAAAAGCCCAGCGAATTCCTTCAGTCAACTCCTCCATCTGAAAAATATTTAGCAAAATCCTCCCCAGTAAAATATGTCATGGCAGAAACGTTAGAAGAAAAGGTTTGATGCAAGCAGGAGTAATGGATTTGGTAAACCAGGTTGGACGAAGCCTTGCGTGGCATGGTTTAGTGTTAGGTGTCCCTGCTTATGGCAGGGGGGTTGGAACTAGGTGATCTTAAGGTCCTTTCCAACCCTAACTATTCTATGATTCTATGATTCCAAATCAGACAGTATCTGCTGTTTTTCCTTGAAGGCTAATTTGTTTTTTCTCCAGTCCTCTGGAGAAATCCAGAGGAGTGGCAAATCCAGACACTTCTTCTGAAAATAGCTTTCTTTCTATTTTCTTTTCATTCAGGTGTGCCACACAACCTGTTCACTGCTGATCTTTTCATGTCTCAATTGTGAGAATGACTATCTTAAAATCATAAAAAATACTGGGTGATTTGCAGTGATTTGTGGAGATTTCTGATACTTTGTCTTTAGATCACTAGACCATGCAGAAGAAGGAGCTAGCTGCAAGGCATTTGCACAAACAAAGCCTTTTCTCCAGAAACAGCATCTGTAGCCTTGTTTGGTTTATGTCAGACTGAGGCATGCCTTATTAATACTGCCAAGGGATGGAATTTAGGTGAACAGTATCATGATCCAAACACAAAGCAGTATGCAAATATTTGGCCTGTATTTAGCTGTATTTGCGAAGGACTCCTACCCTTAGTGCAGGAACAGAGGCCATGGCTCTCAACACTGAGCAGCCTTAACTGCTTCTGTGGTCTTGAACCACCAGTGACAGCTTGCGTTTGTGCAAAGCTAAGGAGGCCCACAACCATTTTAGCATGACTGGTTCTTCAGACATCTGTACAAAGCCACAAGCATATCACAGGCAAGTAAAAAATAATAATAGTAGTGTTTAGTGAGTATGCATATTAGGAAAATGCTGAAATTACAGAAATCAAGAAATCTAGTTTCTAAGACATGCATTATATCAGTGTAAAGAGCAGAAAAGCCCTCATAGCTACGTATCCACCTGGTAGCACAAACCAGAAAGGTGTACACAATCAGCTGCTTCTATTTATATATCAATAGATGAACCTCATAAGAGGTAGCCACTGAGAACAGTGTGAGAGTGAGGTAACTGAGAGGATCCAGTCGTTGCTTGAGTCCTTTAGTACAGACCAAACTAAAGTTGAGATAGCACAAGACATTACAGATAATCATTGCATGAAAACTTACTGGATCTTTGTGCTATCAGTTACGTTGCATTTAATAATAATGAAAACATCAAGTACCAGAGATTTATATAATTTTATTTTATGGATCTAGTAGCTCTGAAATGTGGGGACTAAATCCTGGAAAATAATGTTACTTTTACCTAAATTACCATATATATATATATCGACTGTATATTTTAATCTGGAACTCTTTTTTATTTGTAGTAGAACCAGACAAAACATAGCAAAGCTCCACTGATTACTCAGGTTTTACTACTCTTTTCAAAAAACATTTTCTTATTTTTAGAGACAATATGGAACAACTGGAACAGGTCTAGCATTAAGTATGACTGAACAGTCAACAGTCACAGTAAACTGCATCCCAGAGAATAGGGTAACTTAAAGATATTGATGACAGAGCACTGACTCAATTAACTTAGAGCACTAATGAGGTGAACTCCCGGTATTTGCAGGTTGCAAGTTCAAACTTAAGCTCTGCAGCTGGGCCCTGGTGTATACTTAGGCTTTATGCACCAGTTGTAGCTGCAGGGGGCAGGGGGAGAAACCTATTCCTGCTATCAAAGTTATTACTGAAACTGCTCAGGCATAGCTGTAAGAAACACTGCAGGCACTCTGGGCTAGAAACAGTGCTATATTTAGACACAAAAAATGTCTTTCTTGATAAAAGGAGTGAAGTGTCTAAGGTATGAAGCATCAGGCAAAAAACATGGGGAAAAAGAATGCATATTATCCATAACTCAGGATTTGCTTATCATAGACAGATATATGCCAGAAAGAAAAAAAGAAAAAGGAAAAAGAAAAAGTCTGTACAAATAAGAGTACTTTTCTCAAGTGCTTCCTTAGTGCTTAATAAAGAGAAATAGAACTGAAATCCAGTGAAACGAAAACCATAACACCGCAAATGACTACTTTGAAAAGCACACTTTTAAACGGATTCAAACAAATTTCATTTGTATCTAATTTTATCTCCAAGGGCATGTCACTACAAGTCTGAATCTTTTGATCTACACTATAAATTGTATATTAATTTCTTACTATGGAGGCTATTGTGATTTCAGACTTAATAGTTTTGAAAAAGTTGGTCTGAAATGAATATACATGCTAAGAAATATTTTAATCAAGTCACATTTCAACAGAAAACCATTCTCTATCAGCTTTTTATAATTTTCTCTCCATATAAAAACATGGAAAGTTTTTCCTCCATATCCATATCCTCTCCATAAAGTGTACATTTCTTATAGTCTCTTCCCTCTTATCCTGTGCAGAAGTCATACTGTGTATCCCTGAAATGTATGAGTCACTGAACTGCCAAATAGCACATTACAAACTCAATCAAAAAGCAGGAGACTGAAAAGCTGGATCTCAGAGAGGAAACTCCAGCTGAAGGCAAAAGAAACACCAGCTGTAACAGAAGAAATGCAGGACCTGAGAGGGAAACACATGTCACAGATATTTGGACAAGCCAAATCAGAGTGTTGGTCTGTCAAAAATGGAGTCCTTCCCTGAGAAAACAGTCAAACTAGATAAAGTCAAACAGACAAGCTGAGGCTACTGAGCCAGGGTACTGAAGGGCAATCACAGAGCTGTTGCCTTCAGTGCAGGATGCTATTTCACATGTTTTCTAAATGGTTTTGGCTCTCCTGCACTGAGAGCTAAGTTCAATGACTAAATTAGCTGATTTTAAACGATTATTATTGGGAAATCAATGGACAGAAAAGCAGATATTGGAAACCTTTGAGAAAAATATTAACTGAAAGTCATAAATTATGGTGAAAAGTAATTAACCATTTGAATATATTATTAAGAGAAGTGATAATGCAGCTACGTTTGAAGTTTTAGAAGGAAGATGAGTGTCCAGCTAAAAGCTGTTTGCTGTACTCAGCAGCATGGAAGACTATTTTTCTTCACCATGGAGCAAAAGAGATTTGAAAATATTTCAATCACAAATATAACCTCTCTATGGCTCTAAGTTTCCCTTAATTTGGGCCAGACATCAGTTACACTTTTCTGGTTTAGACTACAGGTGTAGCACAGTCAGCTTTTAAAAGGGTCACCCCGAAGCAGTCTTGACCAGTCTTTTAACTAGTCAACTAAAACTTTACTATAATGAGTTACACTAGCTATACTAAACCATTTCTTACCAATACCTCTCACTTTGTTCCTGCACAACCTGATTGTCATCATTTACACAAATTAATTATGTTCAACCTAGTTTTGATCTGGTTACATATTTGTCTAAAAAGCTGCAGATGGAAAGAGTGATAAGTGCCCAGATGGACAGAAAGGTGACAGTTCTTCAGATTTGTTCCACTTTCTCCCTATATTTTTTTCCTATTCAAGTATTTTTAAGATTCTTGTCTCTCTTTAAATTTTGATCTAACATCAGGGCAATTTGAGAGGAGGAAGCCACAGAGATCTCAGATTACTCACCATCTCTTTCTTGTCTTCTTGGAAATGGGCATTCACAAACATCTTACCCACAACATAAGGGAGAGCATTTTCAACAAGGTCCACACATTTATCCCACTGGGGCAGCAAAGTTGTGGTTCCATGGATCACCTGTTGGCAGGTGCAGGTAGTAGGTCACAACATTATACTGTTTAAGAAGAACGAGTCTGCATCTGTATACAGGATAGTCTAAAGTGTGCTTGTCAAATAGTTACTAAAAGGATAAAATAACAATACTTTACAGTTATTAACATTTTCATTAAGTGCTCTGACAAATCTCTGAGCTCAAGCACATTGCTGCTTTTGTTTCTGTTTCTTATGAGAATAATGTTACTGCGGATGCTTACCCACTCAACATTACATTTTCTCATCAAGGTAGAAGTTCATTTTTTTTTAAAAATACAATTAAAAAAATACAATAAAACATGAGATGGGTCCCTGTAAACAATAGCAGTGCTGATTTAAGAAACCTTTTTTGCTTTCAAGGTTCAAAGAGTTCCTTTCCACTTAAGGAACTTCTTAAGATTTTCCACAGAGAATAAGCAAAATCACAGTTCAGTAGTTAACACCAGTCAGCTATGTAAAAGCAGAATACAGTCAACACCAGACCAGGTCAGGAAGGACAGGGATTTTGGCCTTTCACATATTATGAAAGCCTTTTAAGCATTGATTAGCAGGTTTTGAGCCTTTTCTTTTCCTCAGATTTCTCCTCCTTTGAGCTCAAGGTTAAATTTCTAGCAAAAGTGGAGGTTTTAGATTTGCTGTTTGCCAATAGTAAAAGGATATCGTTCAACAATTCCAGAGTAGCTTATCCCTCAGCTATTGAAGGTCAGATAATTTGGTAGCTCAAAGACTGATTTTCTCCACCAAATTGTCTGTAATTAAGCTTAATCAATGACTTGTATGTAGAGCCATCAGTGAATTGCATTTTCAAATGCTCTTTATTAATACTGTATGTTTGCAAATACATTCTTAATGACAGAGAGAACACTGCTTGTATAAGAAAACCACATTAGCCAAACCAATACATAATCAGGTAAGAGGTTCCTAAACAGAGCTAAGTTTGAAAACAATCTCCTTTTCTAAAACACGTAACAAAGCATTGAAAAGGAAAAAAAAAAAAGGTTAAAAAAAAGGAAAATAAAGAACTAAAAAAGTAGAGAGGAAAATTTCTCTCCAAGGTCCAAGCAAAACTATAATGGAGCTTTTTCCTGATGCAGGGAAAGAAGGGGAGTCATGGCATTAGTCATCAGAGCTTGAAATTCCTTCCGAAAGCTTTGACTATACATCAGCCACAGAAAAAGTCAGGAGACAGAGCTAGCTTTTAGAATGTGACGTATTATTATTTCAACACAATAATTATCATTATTTTGAGAGTGGCTTGACTGTAAGGAGGACAGAAAGGCAGCACAGGCTGTGAGACCAATAAAAATAGAGCCTAGAGGAATGGATTATACCTTACAGCTGGTTTATTGATATTTATGTTACAACAGCCAACTAGAACTCCCTTAAAATTGTCCTCCTAATATTAATATACCACTCTAAAACACAATACTCCAGGTAGTAACAGCGACTATAAATAGAGGGTTTCAATCCCTCCCAGTGAATTTAAGCTCCACAGCACAGTTAACTGATCTCTTCCTCAGGTGCCACTGCACATTCACTAGGACTCAAATCACCACTGCAGAGGAGTTGCTAGTAGTTGCTGATGTGGTAATCAAAGCATTTTCTCTAGAGTCGGCAGGTCTGTCCTATTTCTCAACCTGAGGGGTTTTGAAGCTTCATCATGCCTTTTTTCCTCTCTTTGCAAAGATTTTAAGTGTCTTGATGCAAAGATGTAAAAAGTACCAATAGAAAATGAAAACCTGGTGAAAAAAATACTATGTTTATGATAGGTGAGGCTGAATGTATTAATTAATTAATTAATTAATTATATCCTTTTCTTTAAGGGTCACTGATTCATCTAATGGTCATGACTTTTAACAAGTCATCCAATGTTTTCTTCACTAATCTAGCAAGAGGTTGCTGGGTTCTTTTTATGATCCCAAAGGACCTGTGTGCCTTTAGTCCTCCAGCCTCTGACAGAACAAATCTATTCAACAAAGCTTTTCAAGCCTTTGCCTTGGACTCCATTTCTCATGTCCTTTCTGCTGACCTCTGAAGTCTGTTCCCCTGAGCTGTTTACTGCACTTAACCTTAGCTATTAACTATTAGCTATTGCTGTTTACTGCACTTAACTAACTCTCCATCTCCAGATCCCAGGGGCAGATAATGGGAATGAGCTCCTGACTCACTGCAATTACTGTGCTGTTCTTAAGTTTTCACAGCCACTTACATGAAAACCCTTGATGACATTGTTAATAAAGACTGAACCAAAGTGAATTAGATTCATCCTTAAGCTTCTAGAGAAAGTACCCAGTGTCAGCAGGTAGTTACCATATCAAAAAGCATACTATTCAAAGCTTAAGGTTTCCTTTTGGGAATTTTCCTGGCTGCATTATAATTCAATATAACTCAGTACTATGCTGCAGAATGGCTAATGGCCAGCATCAATCTATTTTACCTGGCTAGCTAGGAATACTCAAGGAGGGGACACACAAACTTGTCACTGTTATTCTAACAGGCAGTTTCTCATATTTTTGCATGAAGAAAATGGTATCTTTAGCAAGACTGATTTGTATCCTGGGGTGCATCAAAAGCAGCGTGACCAAGAGGTCGAAGGAGGTGATCCTGCCCCTCTACTCTGCTCTCGTGAGACCTCACCTGGAGTCTTGTGTGCAATTCTGGTGTCCTCTACATAAAAGGACATGGAGCTCTTGGAACAAGTCCAGAGGAGGGCCACGAGGATGATCAGGGGACTGGAGCATCTCCCATATGAAGACAGGCTGGGAAAGTTGGGGCTGTTTAGCCTGGGGAAGAGAAGGCTGTGAGGAGACCTCATAGCAGCCTTCCAGTATCTTCAGATACTGGGGGCCCATACGGCTGCTGGGGAGGGACTGTTCATTAGGGACTGTAGTGACAGGACAAGGGGTAATGGGTTCAAACTTAAACAAGAGAAGTTTAGATTGGATATAAGAAAGAAATTCTTTCCTGTGAGGGTGGTGAGGCAGTGGAATGGGTTGCCCAGGGAGGTTGTGAGTGCTCCATCCCTGGCAATAGTCAAGGCCAGGTTGGACGAAGCCTTGGGTGACATTGTTTAGTGTGAGGTGTCCCTGCTTATGGCAGGGCGGTTGGAACTNTTATGGCAGAGCGGTTGGAACTAGATGATCTTAGGGTCCTTTCCAACCCTAACTATTCTATGATTCTATGAAGTGTTTTATTCAAGTAGTAATACAAGACGTAGACCCCCAAACTAGGCACATGAATGTTAATAAACACAAGCAAACACCTAAACACCCTGTGGAAAAAACACAGAAGAAATTCCTTAAATTCTTCTTTCCAAGAAGAAGACCTCACCATAAGCAGCCTAGCAGCAAATGTCACTCGGTGCACTGATAAAGAATGGTGAGGAAATCCTGTAGGCTCTCTATATTTCTGCAAAGTTCATGCAGAGGGAATCAAACCCCTTTCCTTTCAGCTCTGGGATCACCATACACAAACGACTGTACGTGGTATGACAGCCTGTATTAATACAGTCTGAACACACAGATTGATTGACAGAGACACCCAGCAGCTATGCCCAGTGTGTGGCCACCATGGGCAAGGACATCCCCCTGGGCCTCCTGGGCACAGGCACTGCCTCAGGGCCAGCAGCCCAAAGGCCTTTCTCCAGGGGCTGCTGGGTGAAGGGGCAGAGGCAGCAGGGCTGCGGCGGTGGGCAGGGCTGTGGGGGCTCCATCACCCCCGTGTCATAGTGCCAGCACCCGGCAACGCAGCATCACAATGCTCTGGGGCAGGATAAGGCAGCATCCTCCCCTGTCCCACTGCCAGAGTGCCAGGCACTGCCACCAGGACAGAGCTGGCAGCCTGAGGGCATCCGGGAGGAATTCCTTGGGGCACTGGGGGAATTCCTGGGAGGAGGGAGAGGGTTGATGGGGGGAGCACTTGAAGCTGCATTAAGCTGCAGGAGGTTCTCTGCTGCAATTCCAGCTCTTGGAGAGGCCACGCTCAAAGCTCATCAGATGGATGGATGGAAATCCTGCTTCAGCCGCTGGGGAGCTCAGCGTCCTCATCTCCTGGGCGGCAGGGAATTAGGTGAGGGGGAACTGAGGGAGGGCACACTGGAAGCTGCGAAGCTGCAGGAGGTTCTGTGCTGCAGTTCCAGCTCCTGGAGGGGCCACGCTCAAAGCATCATCGAGGGATCCTGCTTTAGTTGTCAGGGAGCTCGCCGTCCTCACCTGCTGGGGGAAGAATGGCAGGAGCCAGAAGAACAAGGAGGCCCAAGTGGCTCAGTGCCCTCTGCCCACTGCCAAGCACAGGAAGGATTCTTGCTGCAAGGATTCATCAAGCCAGCAGCCTTTTGCNGAAGAATGGCAGGAGCCAGAAGAAAAAGGAGGCCCAAGTGGCTCAGTGCCTTCTGCCCACTGCCAAGCACAGGAAGGATTCTTGCTGCAAGGATTCATCAAGCCAGCAGCCTTTTGCTGTTGTTGGAAGGCCCTGAGATGGCTCCAGGTGGAGGCAGAAAAAGCAGTGCTAGCGTCCCCTTGTCCCCATAGAGGCATAAGCAGCCTGTGGAGCAGGAGCAGGTCTTGCTCAGCTGGTAGCTCAGGGAGTAGCCGATCGCCAGCACTGGGGTCAGGAAGGAATTTTCCCCCGGGGCAGATTGGCACCGGTCCCCGGGGGTTTTTTGCCTTCCTCTGAGCGCTGAGCATGACCCCTTGTCAGGGCTCCTCGCTCCATCCTGGCTGCGTTAGGGCCTGCTGCTCGTGCTCCACGAAGGTGGCCCCTCGTGTCCTGCAGCTGGGGGGGGAAGGCTTTTTTCCCCCCAGGCTGGACTAGCAAGCGTCCCTGGGGGTTTTCTGCCTTCCTCCGCAGCCGAGCACAGCCCCTTCATGGGGCTCCTTTGGCTCATTGTGGCCCAAAGGCAGCTGCTCGTGCTCCACGCAGGTGGCCCTTGTGCCCTGTATCCGGGGAGAGGCAGCCGCCTGCCTCTGGTGGCCCTAGAGTGGCCCCAGGACTTGCTGCTTGTCCTCTAGAGCATTGAGCACCACCCCTTGTTAGGGCTTCCCCAGCCCTTTCTGGCTGGGTTCTGGAGCTGCTCTTGCATCACCAGGGCACCGCTCTGAAAGATTTAGGAAATGGAAACATAATCTAAGCTAAGCTAGACTGAACTGAACTAAACTAAACTAAACTAAACTAAACTAAACTAAACTAAACTTTATAAATAAATAAAATTCTCTTTCCCCCTGCTAGCTTTCTCATTTCTGTCTTTGAAAGTGGTTTTGGTGCTGAAAACCCCTTGGCATTTCAGGTAAATCACAGTCTCATCATTATGCAACTCATGAGTGCAGGGAACAGAATGGAACAGTACGGAAGAGAAGGGAATGGAAGGGAACAGAATGGAATGGGAGAATGGAATGGAATGGAATGGAATCCAACAGAATAGAAGGGGATAGAGTGGAACGGAATGGAACAGAACAGAAGAGCTATATGTTATGCATATAGTTCCTCATGACAAGCTCAGACATAGGTATTAGGGGTTATGTAGAGTGCATGTCCCAAGGGAGGCTAGTCTCAGGTGCTGGGGTTTATCAACAGCCTCTGGAGCCTGACAGCAGACCTGTACTCTTCATATACTGTGCTTTAGACATGTATGCGGTGCCACTGGTGAGAGAGTCTGGGGCCAGATGGACTCCTGACGGAGTGACATTCTCAGGCTCTTGTGTTTTGTTTTGTTTCTTCAAGAGAAAGAACTCAGGCATTTTCACAAAGCAGTACTTGGGGGAGGGGTGGGGTTGGGAGTGGGTGGAAATCCCAAGGACATGAACAGGTATTGCCTGCATAAAAAAGATTTGCAACCATTTAGTTCAGGAGCACACCCTGCTTCAGGCTGAGGGCTTGACCTTTGAGCCTCCCTGGTGTCAGAGATGCGGTCTTTTGGTACCCTGCGGAAACCCAGATCAACTGGATGAAGACAGAAGTCTCAAAATCCAGCTCACAGGGGCTTTTCACAAATGTGTTCAGATGTGCAAATCATCCCGAGACAATCTACATCTCACACCCCCATCTGAAGGCACGGGCCTCCTTCCCACAGAGTGACGGAGCCAATGCCTGTGATGGGACAGGAGACCCATTCAGTCGATTCTGCTATGGATATAGTGCAGAGGTGGGAAGAAATGTCATGCAGTATTTCCTCAGCATGTACTCTTAGGGAAAGAAGGAATTAGGAAGAAAAGAACTGGAAGTTGGGAGAGACCTACAATGATCATCAAGTCCACGTGCTCGACAACTTTGGGGTTGGTCAAGTTAAAGCATGTTATTAAGGGTGTTGTTCAAATGCCTCTGAACTACTGATGGGCACAGGGCATTGATCATCTCTCTAGGAAGCCTGTTCCAGGTTTTGGCCACCCTCTAGGTAAAGAAATGCTTCTCAAGGTCCCTGGGCACAGCTCTGAGCTATTCCCACCCGTCCTATCAAATGGATGCCAGCGAGAAGAGATCAGCACCTCCCTCTCCATTTCCTCTTCTTGGGAAGAGCTGTAGAAGCAATAAGGTCACCCCTCAGCCTCCTTTTCTCCGCACTAGACAGACCCAGTGTCCTCAGCAGCTCCTCACAGGAAGCTGCCATCCATGCCTTCCAGCCCTTACACCAGATTTGTTGCCCTCCTCTGGACCTATTAAAGGACCTTCATGTTCTTCAATGCTGGGGCCTAGAACTGCACCCAGTACTCAAGGTGAGCCTGCACCACTGATGATTACAGCAGCACAATCACCTCTTCCTCCTTTTTTTTTGTTTTTGCTTTTTTGCTACTAGCTCCCAGCTCCCTGCATTACTGCTCTCCTACTTTTCTGGATGCACTATGAGGGACGCTTGAGGCCCCTGCCCACTTTGGGACTGGAGCAAGCAGCCCAGCTCCCTCTCAGCTTCCCTGACACCTTTCAGCTACTGACAGTGTCCCGCAGCTCAGCCCCTGCTGCACGAGGGCTTCACTAATGGCAAATCCTTTCTGACCAATTTGGTGGCCTTCTGTGGCGGGGCTGTAGAATACAGTTGTGCGCAACAAGCTCTGATGTAGGTCTGAGGGGCTATGTGCAGTGCAGGTCCCATGGGAGGACAGTCCCCCCGACAGACCACTCCAGAAATAAGCCTATGGGAGAGAGACCAGCGGCCATTCTGCATTCCAAGGAGTTGAACAAAGGTGCTGCAGGGATTTGTTGCCAGTCTCTAAATCTGTGCCCTCTGTACAGCACCCTGAGATGATGCTTAGCAGAGGGCTTTAAAACTGTTCTACACAACTGAGTCAGTTACTCATTTTTCCTGAGTGTTGCAGGGAAAAGCTGCCACTTCCATGGGGTTTAAACAGAATTGGGATCAAAACACTTTACTGAGATACCAAGAACGTGGAATTAGGCAGCAGTCAGTCAGACAGGTTGAGAAAGTTGGGGCTCTTCAGCCTGGGGAAGAGAAGGCTGCGTGGAGACCTCCTAGCAGCCTTCCACTATCTAAAGAGGACCTATAGGGATGCTGGGAAGGGACTGTTCATTAGGGACTATAGTGACAGGACAAGGGGTAATGGGTTCAAACTTAAACAAGGGAAGTTTAGATTGGATATAAGGAAGAAATTCTTTCCTGTGAGGGTGGTGAGGCAGTGGAATGGGTTGCCCAGGGAGGTTGTGAGTGCTCCATCCCTGGCGGTGTTCAAGGCCAGGTTGGACGAAGCCTTGGGTGGCATGGTTTAGTGTTAGGTGTCCATACTTATGGCAGTGGGGTTGGAACTAGATGATCATAAGGTCCTTTCCAACCCTAACTATCCTATGATTCTATGGGAAACATTCCATATTTTGCAAAGGTATAAGCAGCTATAAGGGAAACCAATAGTATCAACACTGGTACCGTTGTAAATGCTATAAAAGCTCTAACTTACCCGAGAAAATTCCAGCCACCGATACTGGAAACGTCTGCTGAGGTTAAATAACCTTGAATAAACCATCCTCCACACCAGATAGTTAGCAAGAGTCCTGCCAAATTAGACATTTTTATCAGACATCTAATAGCACGAGGTACTACAAATTACTCACATAAATATCTCTGCAAACATTTCAACTGAATGGTGGAAATTTCACCTTGAAAATTAATAAGTGATGACCAAATTGATAAATCCCTATTACACAGAAGAATCTGTATGAATGCAACCACCTAATATGTAACTGCACCATGATAATCATCTTCTAGGGGATATTTTTAATGAGCCAAATTCTTAGTATGTTATTTTCAGGTAATTATTTTGTTTCAAAAGACCTTTTTTGTTTTCTATAGAAGTGGCAAGAACCATGTCATAAGAATAGTTGCATGAAAGTTCTATCCAGAGATAAGAAAATAACTGGTTTTTCTTTTGTAAATAGAAGTGACTGTTATCTCTCGTCATTGCTAGACCACATAAATCATAACTATGAAACAGAATACATAACTGTTCATCTCAAATATCCTATCAATATCTCATATTTGTATCTTACATTACAAGTTATCAGCATGCTTTTAAAAGTTCTTACTACCCATACAGTTATCAAAGTACTACCCCTCTTACACCAAAAACCGAGGTCTCAGTAACAAGAATCTCACAAAATCTGAGGCTGAGGGATCCTGGAAGAACTTGTTTAAAATTCCCAGGAGACCCGAAACCCACGGCCCTTTTCTAAAACTTCAAGCATTTGACTGGAGGATTTATCTAGCCTAGGTTGAGCTCTCCCCATGCTCAGCAGTGGCTCTGTGAGGTAAATGTGCATTGTGAAATATGCAATTCAACTTCAGCCCCCAAACAAGTCCAATAATCACCTATACGTATTATTCTCATCTTGTACTACACAATATATTTTGCAAGGATAGACATTGCTCTAAAATTATGGATATCCACATGTTTTTTGCTCTGCATTGGGATATATATAACATTTGGGGCAGGCCACAAACTTCTCCATAGGGAGGAAAACTGCTCCCTTGCAACAGATATGCTGTTATGGACCACTTCTAGCCAAGCTCCAATACACCCACACAAAGCCTCCAGCTCAGGATGTGCTGCTGGAAGCTTATACTCTTTATCATCTCCCTGCCTGAGCGACCAAGAGGCAAGAATGGAGAGGTTTAAGGCAAACTATAGCTGCATATTGTCTATAGGTGACTGAGCACATGATGACCCAGTAATTACAGCAGCACGCACACATCCAAGTGGGACACTACACCAAGAACAGATGGGTGGCAATCTCAAGCCAACTGCCACTTCAAAGGCCTGATACTCACTAGTCTTTGTGACCAGTGGCAGCTTCTACAGGATAGTAGAGAACTGCTGTGATTTATATGTGAATCCTGCCTGTTATATATCTCATCTCTCACACTGGGCATATTCCATCTTTTAGTATACAGATATATCATATAACATACACAAATTCCCATGACAATTGTAAAACAGATCCGAAAAAGCTCTTTTTAGCATTAATAATGTACGTTTATAACACAGTACATGTTACAAAATTTAAAACAGTTAGCTCTGCTTAGGCGATCAAACCATTCTGAGATAATGCTTTAGGGTCATCAAAAATTAATTCCAACCTATGAGAGTATAGATTTTCCATTTAATATATTTCTGACAATGTGGAATTTCCTTACTCAGTGGCAACTGAACCACCCTAAAAATGCTCAGCTCTTGTTTTTGTAAATGACTAAAATTCCACAAGCCTCACAACTCTGCCTCATGTTTTTCAGCAGAGCTGAATAGCATCCATGCTCCTGCTGTAACTACTCTGTGGATCTACAACAGTATTTATGCAAGTCCTAAAGATTAAAAGGTTTAAAGATTTCATTTCAATCAAAAGTCTTAGGTTAAAAACCCAGCTAAACAGGTCTCTATCATAAACCAATTACAGGTTACAATTCAGTATTTAATTGCTACCAAAAAAAAAAAAAATAATCAATTCTCCCTTCTGTGTGATTCCTGTTCTCACCCAGTGCTCTGTCCT
The DNA here is from genome assembly GCA_002631895.1 of Agapornis roseicollis. NCBI lineage: Eukaryota > Metazoa > Chordata > Aves > Psittaciformes > Psittacidae > Agapornis > Agapornis roseicollis. The sequence continues at coordinate 16,838 of NDXB01009469.1, forward strand.
GGTTAAGCTGGAGATTATCTGTCAAATTGGTAGTGTATAAAAGACTAAAATTTGCAAAGGATGAGTCTCCAAAAGGTGACTTACTCACAGACACTAGTACAACAGCAATTCAGAAACTTTTGTATCAGACACAAATAATGAAGGCAGCTGTCAGTTTCAGAGAAACAAGGCTGACACATCTAAAACCAAGCCAACTGATGAGATTATAATAATTCCTGATTGCAATCACACCAGAATTTGCTGATGCATAAGATACAAAAAAAAAAAAAAAAACCAAAAAAAAAAAAGGAAGGGT
>NDXB01009469.1:32792-43300 GCA_002631895.1 Agapornis roseicollis
AAAACTCAACCAAAACCAAGTCAAACTCATTTGCTTGGATCCTTGACAGATGGAATGAGATCCTTCTCTCTTATTTATAGATAATATTTTCCCTAAAAATACTGCTGGATACAATTCCCAATAGTTTTGATTTCAAATCCTCAGCTTGTTAAATACAGTTTAGTGCAAATCATCAACACGTATCTTCAATGTCCACAGTTCTTAGTAGAATAATTGGACCTGTTCCTGTTTTAAGCATGGCATTTGAAAAGAAACAGCAACTGAAACCTCCATTAAACTAAAGATGAAAAAAATGCACTCCTATTAAAGTCATTGCAATAACTTTTGTTCCTTGCCAGTGAGCTGCACAGCCATGAAATTTTGAAGCTAATAAAATTCAAAAGCTGAAGAAGCCCAGGTAAAGCCCAGGAGAGATGCAGAGGATGAGATTCAGTAAAATAAAATAAACTCTAGGAATACACTTGCATCAAATCCTGTTAAAATCAGACCTGATATTTTCCCATCAAGGCATTTCATTATGCAACAGAAGAAGCTGTAACACTCCTTGCATTATTGCAAAGAATGAGGAAGAGTTGATGCTGTCAATTTGCTAAAAATTCATTTATGAAGAAAATTCTTGGTTCTGATGATGTACAGTTCAGTGATCAAACAATGAAAGCTTTGATGAGGTGGTTGAATCCTGCGGTCACTGATGTAGAGGATGATCCAGGAGTGCTCTTCAGGTTATAGAGTTTCCACAGCCTTAATCTTAAGCTCCCAGAGAGATTTATAAGCTCAGACTTGGAGCAGTGGTTACATCCACTTGATTTCTGCGTTAGCTAGTATAAAATCCAACACAAGGTCTAGAATTTCACTTCTTATTTAACTCACAAATACATTTGGATTTTATATGTCCTTGAATATTTAACTTCCTCTTAAAGAAGAAAAGCAAGAAAAGACAAGAAGCAATGTATGCTAATAAAAAATATGGGTAGTCAATTAGGCTACCTACCATTTGCTGTACCCATGGAAAGAAAGTCACTACTGTGAATGAAATCAAAGTAGACACATCAAGCTATCTTTAAATTCACAATGTCAGGTACTGTAAGTAGCTTCACCATAGCAGCAGGTTGCAACAGCCCCCCTCCTGCGCTGAGCATTTCTGGTCATGTGGGTCAGTGTATGTCAAGCTCCGCAGCACAGCATTCTGAAGAGCTGCAGCCCCTCTTAACTATATCTGCCTGGAAAGACACTTCCCACCTTGAAAAATTTTAATGGCTTCAGATACTTTCTCTTTGGACACCAGAATGAAAGCAAAACCAACAAGGTCTTCTAAGGGATAGGAAGAGAAAGACCACCACAGGTCATTTAATGTTCAGCCTCATGGGATAATCACAGACCTGCTGTTTAGTTCCGCATTCTGTCTTTCCAAGCACCTGCTCTCACCTCTCACTAGGGGATTCTGTATTTGTACAAATACACTGAGTTCAGTCTAGCAGGCTTTTCTCAAGACCAGGACCTAGAGTTAAAAACTGTGGCCAAGTTAGGGAGATCAGGGTTACTAGCATTTTGACTAAAGCAGTTTGCTTAGTGGTGCGGATATTGAGTTTGTTCTTATTGCAACTTATTCTTTTTCTTTAACTTAGTCTTCTTTCAAATTAAAAGCTCCAATGCCCCAAAGCAATATTCCAGTTTAGGACTCCAAACGTTTGCCTTTAAATAAGATTTTTTAGGAACAAATGGCTTTGGCCAGACATGAAACACACGGCACTCCAATGATATCAAAAAACAACCCTTGAAATAATAGTTCATTTGTTAGCTCCCAGTTAAATGCTACAGTTCTAGAGTTGGAATCCAGCTGCAGACATTAAAAAAAAAACCAAACCACCACAATCTAAGCTGATTTACAGCCTTCCGAAAAAGAACAGAATCATTATTAACATGAACCACAATTTAATAACTTATTGCAGCTACTGACCTACAACACCAGCCTGACAATAATATGAAGCAGAAAATCATGGCAAAAAAATCACCAGACATGCAAAGAGAACCAGGGTAGCTTAAGCCACCTTGAATATAAAGTCAATGATCATGTCTCCCCAGCCAAACATGAAGTACATGTTTGAATGGCAAAGCGGCTCTTATTTAGTCAAATCTCTTACTTTCTTCACTTTCAAATTAATTCCAAAGTCATTCTTTAAGACAAAAGGGATCTTGGCCTGTACTGCTGATCTCAGCACCTAATTGTCCATGTTTCCATAGGCACAGGATGTCAACATGCAAAATTTATGCTTTCCTTTGCTTAAAACTTAGCTATGGTAAAGTGTCAAAACCTAACGGTAATTCTGCTCCTCAGCACTGAAATACCACAACTCGTCTTATTAAGCAACCACCACTTACACAGTCAGAAACTGGCTAAAGGTGTTCAAGATATCCTAAAATTTCTGAGGTTGTAAATTGCTTCATCATTCATTTTCTTCTACCCAGGGGATAAGGGCAGGGAGATTCCCATTGCAAATCAAAGCTCTTGTACTTCTGGCAGCCCAGGTCAGCTTTCCATCATTGCTTTCCCTGGCTCTTGTACAAAACACAAAGGCTTCAGCATTGCCAACAAAAAAACACTCCATAGCTGGGAATGACCTTCAGTTGTCTGAATTGTACATGCTCAGATAGACAGCCAAGGAAGAAAAGCCACAGCTGGGATAGGGGGGTGGCGAGCTGGGGTTGAGAAGGGAAGGAAGAGAGTTTAAAGAGTTGCCTTCAGATGCTATTTTTTTCCAGGGCAAGAGCACCAAAAAAGGCCAGCTTCCTGTGGTTTACTACCCTACAGTAAATAGCAATCATCTGCTGTTAAAAGTGAGAGCAAGGCACTTACAAAGTAAGCTTTGCTAGTGTGTGTGTGTTTATTTAACTGCACACTATTCTGAAGCTTCTAAGAATAGCCTTGTGGCTAAGTGTCACCTTTAATTTTACTTTCCATTTCTAGCCCCTTTTTTTCAGAGCTTCACTTTGGTTTTCAACCATTGCATTTTATTTACAGCATTGAGAAATCCTGTACCTTCCTCTCTTCAGACTTGGAGTGTATTAAAAGGAAGTTGTACAGCCAGATTTGCAGGGAAAAGAATCATGCATACCGTTTATTCAGGTTAGAAATACTGATACCATTTATCAGTGTGATCTGCAAATTGTATATATTCGATACACTATCAGACAGTATTCTAACATACACAGTTGAGTTGCATTCTTGAGAGACACTGTGATTTGCTAAGCTTATTTCTTGTTCCGGAGGGGAAAAAAAAAGAAGTTTTCTCTGCAATTTCCAACCCCAGATATGGAGAATACATTGCGCTAGTAAAGATAGTAGCACTTTTTTTGTTTCCATTATCCTTCTGCAAACATCTTCTGTATGTGGAAAAATGCAAACTGAAGTGTTTGCACAGTGATATACGATGATGATCTGAAATATAATAATTTATATCTTGAAAAAAACCCCAAACAACCGCATGTGCAAATGTCCCAGTGGGAATATGCTTGGGCTATAAACAAAAAACACCAAGACTATACAAGAGCCCAAAGGGGACATCCCATTTCTTCCAAAGTTGTAACCCAGGAGGAGTGAAAAGCTAGAAACAGACAGCTAATTCAGCATGAACTCTCACAGCAACACAAGCATCAGTCTTGGATTGCAAAAAGAGAGAAGCGTCGGATGCGGAGATTATCTTATAGTTGTACACAGACTGATGAGACAGACTGGAACACTACCTGCCCTTTGGCTATCCATATTGTAAAAACAAGGTTGGACAGCTGGACAGGGTACAGAAAACATCATAACCATTTGGTTTTGAGTGGATTATCCTGAGAAATAGAAGAGCAGGGGGAAGCCATGTAGCAAGAGATCATGATTTGTCTCATGAGAGATGGTGGAAGGGTGATTGGATCACAGTATGAAAGTACTCCACCCTTAGAAAAAGCTTGGTGCCAAAGAGGTCCTTATTGAAAAAAGGCACAGAGAAAACTAACAGTTGGAAGATGAAGACAAATTTAGCAGTGACAGTGATTAACCACTGGAGCCAAGCGACCAGAGGAGATAATGGTTTCTCTAACCCTTAACATCTTCAAGACTTGATGCATTTCTGGATGATCAGCTTTAGCCAATGTGAATTACACTTTATCCCAGTGCAAGCTATTGAGCTTCATTACAGGGGTAATGTAATTGTCTGTGATACAAGAAAGGTCATAGGAGATAATCTAATGGTTACTCCTGGAGTTGCACACTATACATTTAGGATAAAGATCTCAAAGCACTCTTAGATGTCTGGGACCAAGGAGATACAGACATTATCCATTGTTGCAGACACAGAAAGTGAGCCACAGAGGATAAATTCCTCCTTATCTAATTCATATCAGAGTCCTACTGATTGTAATGGTGCTCCTTTATGAGCTTGCTGAAACTGATCCAAACACTCAAAGGGAGTTTTGGAGATGGTGAATGCCCCTTTAGTCCCTTTAATGTCAATGACAGTGGGAGTTGGTCAGCACTGCTTAGATGATGCTCAGTACTACAACTGAAAACTGTTTGTAGTGCATTGTTTTCAGAAGCAGATCCAGAAAACAGCCTAAAGACTTCTCATATACCTATGTCTTCCCATTCATTGGGCCAAAGACAGAAGCTGCTCTGTTGTCCACAGTAAGGCCCTATAAAAGCCCTAATGCAATAGCACGCTCTCTCTTTGGTTTGGGTAGCAGTAGCCAGCAACCAGATATTTGCTCCATATTGCATGTTTATGAGCTTCAGTTTCTTACACCAAAATACAGGAACTCTGCCTGTGGAAAGGCAATTTCTTTGCAAAATAATGATGACAGAAAAGGTGGATTTTTCTTTCAATTCTTGAACAATATTTTGTTCTTCACCCTCCCCTCTATGCTGGTCTACACCTATAGAGATCAGGTTTCTAAACTGATGAGAAGAAAAAAAAAGACCTATCAACTTTCGGTCACAAGCTTTGTTCACTTCTCAGGTTAGCACTACTATGTGCTACCTCTGTGAAGCAGCAAAACCCAAGTTATCCTTTGGAAATTTGAAAGAGATCCTCTGATGCCAGCAGCTGGATGTTTTAAGGATGTCCTGTGAGGAATTTCATCTTGAAAGTAGAGAAAAACCAACTCTAGAGCTTCGTTTGATTGCCAAAATCTAAACAAACACACAACACTTGTGTGCAGAATGTCATTCCCTAAGCACCCTGAGCCATAAGTAAATTATGATTAATCTAGTCTTCATATAGAATGTCTAACCCTTAAATCCCATATTATCTTCACACTAAAGAGCTATGGCAAAAAGAGTTCCTGAAATAGCAACCATAACCCCTAAAACTGAAGTAGGAAACTCTACTTGTGCCACTAATGTCATCTAAGGAATTCAACTGTGTCATGAAGGCACTGCGTTTTCTTCAAACTCCCACTACACTGGATTTAAAAAGTCAAGTTTATTACAGTTCACAGAGCAATGATTTGGTCAGGATGCCAACGGGCATACAAAAAAACTTCAGAACCATGTTGCTGTTATGGAAATCACAGCTAGACTAATGCATAGTCTTAATTACTGTAGTGGGAACTTACATGTTCTAAGAGTGGTTATTTCAGAATGGTTTGGAGTCAGCTGACATTCATTTAGAATATTTGGTTTCCAGTTTCTTTTTCTCAGAGCCTAAAGTCAATCATCAGAGAGCAAACAATGGTAAGTTTCATGATGAAGGCCTACCAGATGCACAATGTTCTACCTCAAAATAAAAAGCACTGGCCACATCATCTAAATATTATACACCAGACTGTTGTGATCACTTGACCAATGGTAACTTTCCTGTCTTGCGACACGAAAATATGAGTTTAATATACTGCAACACAAGCAGTCCAGGTTACAAGATCATCCAAGTAGAGAATCTGATACAAATATTTTTACTCTTGTCAGTTTTAAAACCTGACCCCTATAGCTGGAGAGATGTATAGAGGGGAGAGTGAAGAATATAAATATATGTGTGCGTGTGTGTGTGTGTGTGTGTGTGTTCTAAAAGGAAATGACAGGCTTAACTGACATATTTCTAAGCTGCATGTATTTCTTGGGAACAAGAAAAGTATAGTCAAGCCAAGGTTATTCTTAGATTTAAATCTGTTCTCTTAGAGCACTCTCCTGAAAAAGACATGGACATCTCTGGCTGTAGGTCACAAGGTTTAATGTTTCAGTACAACTTTATTCCTCTACACAGTCTTATTAGCACAGGTCAAACACCCACATTAATGCACCTGCCCATCTTCCATTTCAAAGCTGCTTTGCATCTGGAAGCCTTGGGAGAAAAAGCAGAGAAAAGTTCTCTCTTGCCTGGAAAACACCACAAGAGTCAAACCTCAGTGTAGGGTGCAGAAGCCTGCTTACAGCTCTTCTGACACCAGTGTAACCAAACTTCAAATACATAATTTCAAGCTGGATTAAATTCCTTTATGCCTTTAAAAGACAAGTTATTCTGAGAATTTTTCCTGCTATTCAACTTTAGTGTATAGTATAACCCATTTCTTCTATTAACAATTGATAGCAGCATTTGGGTTTTGAGGTTTCCCTAAAATATAAACTAACCTAAATTCATCTACCTTTTTGTAAACTACCAGTTCTGTGAATCATTCTGCAGTGCTTCTTGCTACTTCAAGTGTCTGGTGCAGATGTCTGGATTCCTGGTCTCCACCAGACTCTTTACAAGCAATGAGCTGTGAGTGATCAGCTTTAAGGTAAAACTTTGTTTCCAGGACTCAACCAAGGAGCACAGGCTGTTTAAAGATGTGATTTTCACTCCCTCACAACTAAGATGACAAATAAGGAAAATTTTCTCACCACTGTAGTAAAAACATTTTTAAAAATACCTTACTGACATTAAGGCTCTTTCTCCCCTTTGTTTTTTTCTTGGTGGCTGTAAACATTGTTCAGATTCAGAGGACTGGAAAGGAAGCACTTAGAGCATAATGCACTACAAAAATTATTCAAATGCATTTTATAAATACCTATTTTGAATTTCTAATGTGATATGGTCCAGATTTCTCTTGTGTTTGCTAAATATATACATGGAAAAACAAACTGACATGAAAGGCTTGCAAAAGTCTTTCTCCATATGTTTAAAACTACCCTTGCCTAAATAAAGCTTTTCCCTTTGAGTCTAAAGTAAAATCAAATAGCTAGTAAATACACTTTTCTAGTGCTTGTAATGTAGCTTTTAAATTTCACCAAAGCATATATTATTTCCACTTTCACATATTTTGTGTTCCTTCCTTAATCAGCCTTCTGCTACTTTCTTGGTTTTCCCCTCAGTTACCCATAAGCAGGTCACCAAAATCATCTTACTGGAATACATAAGAACTCAATCAGTTCAAGCAACTTTCATACAAGCAAACTCCTCTTCCACACCAGAATATGAAATAATGCGGGGTAATAGACACAACTCAGATTGTCCTATCACCTGCCATATTCTGTATTCTCACATCTTTGGAAGGTAGTAGCAGACAGGATGCCAATCAATGAGGTTATTGCTCCCTTTTGGAAGGCTTGTTTTTACATAGCCTCAGATATTCCTTAAAATATAATCATTTCCATATTTTCAAATAATTAAATTTTTGTTTTCTTGCTTGAGTGGGTTTTCTGTTTGTTTTTTGTTTGTTTGTTTGTTTGTGGGTTTTTGTTTTAATTTTCAATAAAAGCTACCAATGTTTTCTGAACCTTCAGAAGCTCATTCTGCAGAATTGCCTTTGTAGATCTGATGCCTTAATCTAGGCCTGCCTCGTTTTGATAAACTGTCTCCCCCACCCCTTCTTTTATTTTGTGGGTTTGGCTGGCAGGGTTCTTTGTTTGTTTGTTTTGTTGGGTTTTTCTTAAAGGCATTTAATGGGGCTCAACACATCATTAATCAATTCAGGCAAACATGTTTTGTACTTGATACAATTAATGTCCATCAACCTATTGCTTGATGGCAATGTCCATGTCACTGTGGATAGACTAGTAACTCTTGAAAATAACCAGCCCATCATTACTAATTCCTCTGACATTATGATAGAACATTAAATCATTATGAATTAATTTTGCATTAATGAGGATGTAATTAATAGGCATGTCCACAGGAATGCATGAAGATTTAGTAATTAATTAATTCATATATATTCCCAGGTAACATAAATCAAGTAAATCAAACAAATGTTCCCAAACAACAGTTTCATGAAAGGATGCTATGTTCACACAAACCGACTCAATTAATACACTGACATTTATGGGTTCCCTCTCACCCTTTGAGAAGACAAAGACTTTGCCTCTTGAATATCCATTTTGGCAGTATGGAAGTTTCCATGGAAATGGCATTCAAACAGCTGTGATTACATAAGTGCTTCTTAATGCTGCTCAGTGCCCAGATATTCAGTGTGTTTCCTAAATGACAATGCTGTTGGTTTCTAGTTTCAGCATTTTGTAAATTCTCTGAGTTTGTATATGAAAAGATAAGCACATCATGTGAGCTCCTCCAAAAGTCAATTAACATAACTGTATACAAACTGCAACAAAACCAAAAATCATCTTATGGGGATGTGAGAGCCTCTGTTCATAAATCTAATTTCAATAATGTTTTAATCCATTGAACAAAATTTCCCCACCTGCTTTACCCTGTCCCTCTAGCTTCCCACTATTGTGCTGTATGAGATAACACATGCATTATGATGTTAGGCACAAGAGCTTAAATTGCATTTAAACAAGACTGCAAGATCCCCAGTTGTTACAATATAGGCAGAGCTCTGTACTATATGACAGCATTAGGTTTACTTTATCATATTAAGACTTTCAATGCATACTTGTGTAATTATTTTTGTTACTCAGAAAATGAGAATAAGATGTGGTGGATTGCTATATGTTCCAAGGTATGTGTCTTCTTTCTGCAAAGCTACCAGTCCAAAGTACAGGCATATAGGTATTTTGAAATTCAGTATCTGTAGATATAATAAACATATCATGCTTCTGCAGGAAACAGCCAAAACAGAGGTTCACTGTAAATCCAGGGGAAATGTGTTGTATGTGAAACAGCAGTGTGTTGTAAGCCCCACTACCATTCCACTGCAGGGCTCTGGATGGCACTCTGGTTTCCCAACAAGGCAGATGCTGTGGGAATCCTGTGGCTCAGTTAATCTACTGCCTTAAACCTCATTTAGGAACCAAAATTATCTCCTTTCTATACTCATGGTTTCCCAAAATCATCCATTACAAATACGATTTTCATTTTGAGCAGCCACAAAGCCTGGAAAAATTCCTAACTTCTCCACCTTTAACTCAGGTACCTAATTATAATGAAAACTTATCAAGTGTTTGCTCAGAGATACTTACCTGACTTGTCCACTTATGTTTTCTCTTACATTTAAATGACTAAGCCATTACAGGAAAGATCTGGACCACTGAGAAAAAAAAAAAGTCTGCACCATTGAAAAGAGGTCCATTTGTGGTAGAAAAGACCAAGCAATCACATTAAGCATTGTTGCTGATTGCTGCTATCTTGTTATCCAGGAGCACCTATCCAACAGGAAGATATTGGAGGCAATAACATAAATACCCTCTGAGTTTTAGGGGTTTGCTTTGCTTTTTAATTACTGTTGGTATTCTCCCTCTCTGCTAGTGATAGGTCTCAGCCAGATACCGCTGGAGTTAAAAAACCACAAGGCAGGTCAGCTAATACAGAAACCTAGGGATGGGTGTCAGCATCTACGTTAGAGATTTCACAGACCACATCCAAGCCATCCCAGCAGTCCCAGCTGAGCACCTGTTGAAGAGTGGGAGAAGAAAAAACAGCCCCAGAGAACCCTGCTGCACAGGGCCCTACATGCAGGACAGCAGCCACTCAACACTGACAGCAGCTACTCAACACCAGCTTCTGGGATTTGTCTGAAAAGACTATGCTATGGCCAAACAGTATGTACTTCCACACTGAGATATTTTTACCTTACTGGTTCTACTTTAAAAACAATTTATTTTCTAAAGAACACTACTGAAGATATCTTGGGAAAAGTTGCCTACACTGCCAAGTTATTTTGTTTGCTGTCTGTCTCATATTCTTTAAAAACCCACACACCACATCCTGCTAAAAGTCTCCATTTCTTTCTCTTTGCCACATTGGAAATTCCTCACTTTAAATTGACTGTCATTCGGAAAATAGCCACACTCGAAAGCTTAGCACAGCAAATTAGTCTGAAGTAGGTCTCTCACTGGGCCAGGATCAGTATAGAGACCTAATCTGTAAACTGGTTTCCACAGACATAAATCAAAGTTAAAAGGCCTGGAAGACTCGTTCACAAATGATTCACATAATTCAAAGCAGCTCGTTTGCAGGGCTGAGATTTAGGAATGTTTGTGTGGTTTGTTGGGGTTTTATTATTTTTAATTTATTGCTTCCTGCATGGTCACTTGGAAAAAAAAAAAAAAAAAAAAAAAAAAAAAAAAACCAACCACCAAAAAAACCCAACCCCAA